>CAJUYH010003001.1:0-11843 GCA_910591685.1 Galerucella tenella
TCGTAATTTAAAACAGTACAGTGTTATATAGGATGTCCTTGTTAACTAAAATAATAAAATGCTTTCTCATCTTCAAAAAACGACATTCACGCTAAAAATTTAAATAAGTACCTAATACAAATTTGCATTATCGTCTCATTTTAAATTATTTCTTTTAGTCTGGAATGACTAGTTTGTGTAGTCGTAGAGCTTTAGTATGTTTTCCTTTTGAACTAATGAACTAATTATTTTTAAAATAAAACTTTTTTGACTCACCCTGTACTGTGTTCAATGTTAGTATTGTCAAATTAATGCTCAAAACCAGATTGCTTTGATGCTATCGATAATACGCTTTTATAAACAAAACTATAGAGACACAATTGCCTCTTGTAAATTTCCCTGTCTTCTCTGGGACATTTGAACTACTCTTTGAAGGAAAACAATGGTTTATGACAGAGTATTATTAATTCTACATGACACAAATGAACAAAAAGGGTTGCTATTTATATTAAAAGGTTTCTTTTATCCTGAAAACTTCAATATAGTCCCCCCCAGCAAGGATACTGAGTTGTTTAGTCTTCTTGTTATCCTAGACTGTTCCAAATCATCTTCTAGCTAATATAATATGAGATTTTTGGTTTAAAAGATGCTGGATTTTAATAGAACCTTATAACAAACTTTACAATCATTTTTACTACAAAATGGGACATTTGAACTACTCGGTTAAAGGAAAAAAATGGTTTATGACAGCGTATTATTAATTCTAGATGACACAAATGAACAAGAAGGGTTGCTATTTATATTAAAAGGTTTCTTTTATCCTGAAAACTTCATCAGTCACCCTCCCCCAGCAAGGATACTAAGTTGTTTAGTCCTCTAGCTATCCTAGACTGTCCCAAATCATCTTCTAGCTAATATAATATAAAATTTTTGGTTTTAAAGATGCTGGAATTATTAGAGATGTAAAATGACGGTCATTAATTTACGTGACTCGTGACAAGTCATTTATACGTAATTTCTGTCATTTATGGTCATTAACCATTATTTTAATTGCTTAACCTTAACTCCAAAAAACATATTTTTGAATATATGACTGCAATATAGTTTAATGACGGTCAGATATTTTTTTTAATCAAAATTGATAAAAATTAAATGACAAGGGTGTCAGAAAAATTGTCTCACAACCCTAGGAATTATAGATAGCAACCCATAATAAATGTTAGACAGATTAAATAATACAATTGGATATTTAGGCTCAAGAAAGACACGGATCTGCGGAAGATCGCATCCAAAGACTAGAAGCAAACTTGGACGAGAAAAACGCCGAGTTGATCCGACTCAATCAAAGACTTAAAATGAACGAAGAGCACAATTCACGTTTATCCTCGACCGTTGATAAACTTTTATCCGAATCTAACGATCGACTACAAGAACATCTTAAAGAAAGAATGCACGCTTTACAAGAGAAAAACAATCTAACGCAAGATTTAGAAAAAACGAGGAAAATGTTGGAAGACTTGGATAACCAAAAGTCGGAAATAATGAAGGAATTGGCGAAATCCAGATTAGAAATCGATAACGTTAAAAGACAGATGCTGCAACAAGAAATCGCTTATAACATTCAACAAACGGACGCTTTAACTAGGTAAGTTGTTAGGTTAAATTAATTAAATGAGTATATATATATTTTTTTTTTTCTTTTTTTCCTTTTTTTTTCTTTTTTTTCTTTTTTCTCTCTTTTTTTTTCTCTTTTTTTTTCTCTTTTTTTTCTTTTTTTTTTCTTTTCTTTTTTTCTTTTTTTCTATTTTATCCTTTTTTTTTTCTCTTTTTTCTTCTCTCTTTTTTTTTCTCTTTTTTTCTTTTTTTCCTTTTTTTTTCTTTTTTTTTCTGGGACTCGCCGTTACCCCCGCCTTGGAATCACTACCCTAGCATACTTCAAGACGTGTGGCGGTCCCTCACACACTCTCAGTCATCTTCTCCCTCATATCACTCCCACCTCTCACTTTCCCAATACACCGTCTCTTCCAGTTTATTTTCCAACTTCTTCAATACTTCCACGTTCTTCCAACATCTAAACGCATTATCCTCCACTTCACATCTCTCGCACACTCCAGTTTCTCTTCTCCCAATCTTGTGGAGGTAACCCACTCTCCACCCATGTCTAGTGACCACCTGCGTCAAGAAGTAGTTCACTTCCCCGAATTTCCGGTCCACGTAATTTCTCCTACTCCCAATGTCCTCTATGCCTGCATCACCCTCAGTTGTATCCCTCTCTGCACCCGCAGGAGTGGTCTAACCCTAGTATTCATCCCCCACACTTCCGCGCCATACAACATACTCTGCTCTACCGTCCTACCAATTTCCCTCTTCTTCCACTCTCCCTGTCCTTTCACATTACCCATTAATCTTCCCAGCCATGCAGCCTTCAACATAAGGGTTTCGAAGGATAATTGGCTATCCAACCACACCCCTAGATATTTCACCGCTTCCTCCATCCGAATCTTCCTTCCCTTCACCATCACCCGCACTTCCCTTGTCTTGTTCCGCCCCTTCACCAGTAGCCCCACTGTCTTATCTTCAGCCACTTCCAGTCCACACCGCTCTATCTTCTCCACAATCTTCCTACATATCCTCTCCGCCTTTCTCTCTATCTCCACCTCTCCCTTTGCCGTACATACCAGACAGACATCCTACCTACCTAGACTATCCCACAAACTTCATCAAACACACACTTCCAAAGCGACGGCCCCAGAACCGAGCCCTGGGGCACTCCATACCTCGTCCTCCAACTGTCAACTATCGTCTTCTACTAGATTAACTAGCCCCTCCCCTACTCCAAGCTTTATCAACGCGTTCAACACCGCCCGTTTAGAACACGAACAGGGCCAATTTCTTACTCCTACAGCTACCCTACCTAGCCCTTTCCACCAAGTCCACCACCCTGCCCAGCACTGAGATGCATGATTTCCCTTCTAAAAACCCATGTTGGTTTTCCTTCACATGCTATCCCACAAACGTTAAACACACACTTCCGAAGCGTCGGTCCAAGAACCGAGCCCTGGGGCACTCCAATCTCCGTCCCATACCTTCTCCCTCTAGTGTCAACTAAGAGTTGATAATTTTTTTAGATCGTTGTCTCCGAACGCCGTGGATCCGAGTGCGTTTTCCAGAAGCGCCAGTCATTCCAGCTTCGACAGTCATTCCTTACCGCGCCGCGCGACCAAAAGTCGCACTCCCATCGACGAAGAGCCGAAACTGCCGTTCGGCTCGCGCTCGATGACCGAGCAAGAATGGGAAAAACTCCAACAAGCCCACGTTCTAGCCAACGTCCAACAAGCGTTCGACGTTTCCAGCGACGCGGAAGGCGACGACGCCGAAAGTATATTCAGTACGCAGGATATGCTGTCGCCGGGCGGTCATACGGACGCTCAAACTCTAGCGATGATGTTACAGGTAAAATTGCTTTGGGAAAATTGTCGATTGATAAAATCTATTGCAGTGTAATTTGTTGTTGCAGGAACAATTGGACGCCATCAACAACGAGATTCGATTGATACAAGAGGAGAAACAGAATACGGAAGCTCGAGCCGAGGAATTGGAATCGAGAGTGGGTAGCATGGAGCACGTTAATCTTTTAACGAGAGGGAGGAGTATGGAACGACAAAGTCCTCCGGTTAGCGGTAGATCGACGCCCAAATCGCACCATTCGCCGCAAAGGGACTATTTACAAAAATATCACACGGTTAGTCGCTGTGATTTTTTTATTGGAAATATTTAACGTTTTTTTTTTCTAAATAGTTGCCGTTGGAGCCGATGCCGTCCGAATTAACCGCCGAAGATTTGATGGTCGACGGTACGAACGGCGGTGGAGCGTCACCTCTTACCGCTCGACATTTGAGACTCGAACGGGTGGCTCAAGCTTTGGCTCATAGTCAAGAAGAACTTAGGAGGTATATTTTTGGTATATTTAGATGTTTGCCGATAGAAATTTTTATTTTTTTTGTTCCTTTATTATCAATGTACGAGGTGGCTAAAATAATCTGTAGGAATCAAATCTTCGTATCGAATATTATTGAATTTGACGGTTGTGATCTCCAAGTCGGTCAAAATAGCTTGAGACTGCTTAAAAATCGCTAGAGATTGAACTCTGGTGCTTTTAAAATGTAAAATTTTGGGAAAATGGAGATATCACTGTTAATAAACCATCTGGAACAAATTTTTGACGTTTTTTGACTGATTTAGCGATGGTGGCTCCTTTTTTTTAACAAGAAGTTGTCAAAAATTGCTTGAAACTGGCTAGAAAATCGCTAAAAACCAAGTCCATGCTGTCTGGTACATTTAAAAGCTAGTTTTATTGAAAAATGAAGATATCGCTATTTTGAGACAATCTGGAATAGTTTTTTGACGTTTTTTGACTGATTTAGCGATCCTGACTTTCTATTTTTTAAGAGAAATTGGCAAAAATCGCTAAGTCCTAATTGTCTTGTGCCTTTAAAAGCTAATGTTATTGTAAAATGAAGAGATCATTCTTTAAATCGATCTAGAACGACTATTGGACGTTTTTTGACTGATTTAGCGATGGTGGCCTTCTTTTTAAATGAGAACTTGGGCGAAAATAGCTTGAAACTGCTTAAAAATCGCTACAAACCAAGTCTGTGTTGTCTTGTTCATTTAAAAGCGAATGAAGAAATCGTTCTTTAAAAACAATCCGGAATGACTTTTTGACGTTTTTTGACTGATTGACCGATCATGGCTTTCCTTTTTTAATCAAAAATTGGCAAAAATAGCTTGAAATTGCTCAAAAATCGCTAGAAACTAAATCCATATTGTCTTGTACATTTAAAAGGTAAAGTTCCTTTGAAATGAAGATATCGCTATTTTAAGACAATCTGGAACGTCTTTTGGACGTTTTTTGACTGATATAGCGATGGTGGCTTCTTTTTATTATGAGAAATTGAGAAACTGATTAAAAATCGCTAAAAACCAAAGCTGTATTGACTTGTTCATTTAAAAGCGAATGTTCCTGTAAAATGAAGAAATCGTTCTTCAAAAACAATGTGGAACGACTTTTTGACGTTTTTTGACTGATTTAGCGATCATGGCATTCTTTTTTAATGAGAAATTGGCAAATATAGCTTGAAATTGCTTAAAAATCGCTAGAAAATAAATCCTAACTGTCTTGTGCCTTTAAAAGGTAAAATTCCTTTGAACTGAAGATAACGCTCTCTAAAATGTAATGACTCTGTAATTACTTTTTGACTTTTTTTGACGAATTTAACGATAGTGGTTTCCTTTTTTTACAAGAAGTTGTCGAAAATAGCTTGAAACTGCTTAAGAATCGCTACAAATCACAACTAAGTTATCTTGTTCATTTAAAAGCTAATGTTCCTTTAAAATGAAGATATCGTTCTTTAAAAACAATTTGGAATGACTTTTTGACGTTTTTTGACTGATATAGCGATAATAGCTTTCTTTTTTTAATAAAAAATTGGCAAAAACAGCTTGAAATTGCTTAAAAATCGCTAGAAACTAAATCTTGTACAGTCTTGTACATTTAAAAGATAAAGTTCCTTTGAAATGAAAATTCCGCTATTTTAAGACAATATGGAATGAATTTTTAACGTTTTTTGACTGATTTAGCAATGGTGGCTTCCGTTTCTCATGGGAAATTGGCAAAAATAGCTTGAAGTTGCTCAAAAATCCCTAGAAAATAAATCCCATGTTGTCTTGCACGTTTAAAAGCTAATATTTTTGTAAAATGAAGATATCATTATTTAAAACAATCTGGAATGACTTTTTGACGTTTTTCGACTGATTTAGCGATCATGGCTTTCTTTTTTTAATAAGAAATTGGCAAAAAAGGTTGAAATTCCTTAAAAATCGCTAGAAACTAAATCCCAATTGTCTTGTACATTGAAAAGGTGAAGTTCCTTTGAAATGAAATCCGCTATTTTAAGACAATCTGGAATGATTTTTTGACGTTTTTTGACTGATTTAGAGATGGTAGCTTCCTTTTCTTATGGGAAATTGCAAAAATCGCTTGAAACTGTCAAAAAAATCGCTAAAAACTAAATCCATGTAGTCTTGTACATTTTAAAAGATAAAGTTCCTATGAACTGAAGATACCACTCTCTAAAAACAACCAGTAACGACTCTTTGACGTTTTTTAACGGATTTAAAATACTAAAGGCACTGTAGTATTCCATAATCTTAACGGATACGACTCCCATCTCCTGATTCCTCGTTTTAACTTGAAGAAAATAACTTTATATCACCTAAATACTGCTGAGAACCAAACCTGGATTGTCTTGTAAATTAAAAAGATAAAGTTATTTCAAAATGACTGATGAAACAACTGAATACTCCTATGGATTTCAAGATGTTATTTCTTTGGAGGAAGATTAAAAAGGACGTAGAAACCGTACTCGAAGAAGTAGAGATTTCAAAACGCCCCTCGTACTTTTTTAAATTGTAAAATATTTATACTTTTTCTATGTTCTTATTATTTAGCTTGCATTTTGAGGGTAGAAGGGAGTTATCATTGAAGTTTTGTGATTATAAATGACATCTGTCAACTTTAATGATAAATTTCCTTGTATTATCTTCTCCCAGTGACATTTCTGGTTATTTTTTTTAAATGTTTTACCTTTTCCTGCATCTTGGACTCTTACAATTGAAAAAATATTATCCAGCTTTAATTTTTTCTTTCACAAAACTTTCTCGGGTTTATCTTTTTCTTCTTCAGTCGTAATTTCCCAAATTTCCATCTCAAACTTTATATCTTCGTAAACGTACACGTAAACTGTCAAATTGCAGCTATCCGACTATATTTTTTGTCGCTTCTCGCTTGCATCGACTTAGATATTAGAAAGTAGAATGTAGTATGTTTAGGCAAGGGCACACGCACACACCTCCATCACCATTATCGTCCCGTCATAGCAGCCAGGAGAGTCTACACAAGAACGCCATCTCCAGTCTATCCAGGGACATGTCGACGGCGGCGGCGGTAGCCGCAGCCGCTGCAGCGCAAAAGAAAAAAGGTCTCAAATCTTCATTGGGACGGTTCTTTAGTAAAAAAGAAAAGGTGAGTTGGGGAATTTTATTTGGTTTAGGGAAAGTTTGACAGCGGAAATTTTATTTACAGGCAAAAGGTAAAGAAGCAGTTGGACACGAGATGAATTTGAATCTGAGTCAAAGCAGTATCGGAATACCGGACGGTGACTACGGCGACGGGATGAGCATATCCGGTAAACTCGGACAAAAACCGGAATTCGATAGAAGACAGAAAAAGAAGTATTTTGATTCAAACAAATAATTCTCTGTATCTCTAACTATTATTCTTTTTAGGGATCTAGATTACCGGCACGAATTACTAGCGGAAGCGATGAAAGCCGGCACACCGTTCGCTCTGTGGAACGGACCGACAATAGTAGCTTGGCTGGAACTGTGGGTGGGGATGCCGGCTTGGTACGTAGCGGCGTGTCGCGCCAACGTCAAATCCGGCGCGATAATGAGCGCTCTAAGCGACACGGAAATCCAAAGAGAAATCGGAATCAGTAATCCGCTGCATAGGTTAAAGTTGCGTTTGGCTATACAGGAAATGGTGTCGCTGACGTCGCCTTCCGCGCCGAAAACGTCGAGGACGACGTTGGCTTTCGGTGATATGAATCACGAGTGGATAGGTAATTATTGGCTGCCGGGTTTGGGACTGCCGCAGTACAGGACCACTTTTATGGAATGTTTGGTGGACGCTAGGATGTTGGATCATCTTACTAAGAAGGATTTGAGGGGGCAGCTTAAGATGGTGGACGGGTTTCATAGGTGAGAATGAAATTTGGAGTTTAATTGTTTCTTTGTAGGGGAGTGAATAGTTTTAGGTCTCTTAAAAGACTTAAAATTCGTCCAGGGTTCTAAACTCCTTTTGTATGACTCATAACTTCGCTTAGGTACTCAGAACTCTACAAAAATTCCGTTGAAGGTGTTAAAACTACGTTTAGATCCCTAAAATCACGTTGTAGGTCTCAAAACTCCGCTTAGAACTCCATAATTACGTTGTTGGTCTCAAAACTTTGTTTATAGACTCAAAACTCCGTTTAGAACCCTGTTGAAGGTCTCAAAACTTGTTTTAGGACTCAAAACTCCGTTTAGAACTCTAAAATCTCGCTTGAACGCTCAAAACTTTGTTTAAGGACTCAAAACTCCCTTTATAACTCTGTTGAAGGTCTCAAAACTCCGTTATCCCATGTTGTATGTCTCAAAACTTTGCTTAATGCTAAATTGGGAAAAGACTTACAGTTGTAGGTCTCTTAAAAGACTCAAAATTCGTCCAGAACTCTAAACTTCCTTTGTATGACTCAAAACTTCGCTTAGGTACTCAGGGCTCTACACAAATCCCGTTGTAGTTCTTAAAACTACGTTTAGGTCTCTAAGATCACGTTAAGGACTCAAAATTCGGTTTAAAGATCCATAACCCCGTTGGAGGTCTCAGAAAACTTTGTTTAAGATCTCAGAAAACTTTGTTTAAGATCTCAAAACACCGCTTAAAACTCCATAATCCTGTGCTGTAGGTCTCAAAACTTTGTTGAAAGACACAAAACTCCGTTTAGAACTCTAAAATCCCGTGTTGTAGGTCTCAAAACATTGTTTAAGTACTTACAACGCCGCCTACAACTCCGTTGGAGGTCTCAAAACGCTGTTTAAGGTCTTGAAACTACGTTTAGATCTCAAAACTTTATTTAAGGACTCAAAACTCCGCTTAGACTTGCATGATCCCGTGTTGTAGGTATCAAAACCTTGTTGAAAGATCTGAAACTCCGTTTAGAACTTCATAATCTCGTGTAGGTCTCAAAACATCGTTTAAGGACTCAAAAATCCGCTTAGAAATCTGTTGAAGGTCTCAAAACGTTGTTTAAGGTCTTAAAACTACGTTTAGGTATCTAAGATCAAGTTGTAGCTCTCAAAATTTTGTTTAAGGACTTAAAACTCCGCTTATACTTCCATGATCCCGTGTTGTAGGTATCAAAACTTTGTTGAAAGACTTAAAACTCCCTCTAGAACTCCATAATCTCGTGTTGTAGGTCTTAAAAGTTTGTTTAAGGACACAAAACTTCGCTTAGAACTCTAGACTACCGTTGTAGGTCTCAAAACTTTGTTTAAAGACTCAAAACCCCGTTTAGATCTCTGTTGAAGGTCTCAAAATGTTGTTTAAGGTCTTAAAACTACTATTAGGTCTTAAAAATTTCTTCAAGGACTCACATCTCCGTTCTAGAATATTAAATTCTGTTTAAAGAACAAAAACTCCTTTCTAGGACATTAAATTTCCGTTTAAGGGCTCGAAACTCGGTTCTAGGACGTTAAACATATATTGAAATATTTTTTGTGTTTTAAAACGAAATTTTTACTCAAAAATGAAGTGATTTTTGTTATAAATTTATAGGACTAGCTTACATTATGGCATATCCTGTTTGAAACGACTAAATTTCGATAGACACGCTTTGGAGGAGAGGAGGAAAAATTGCGAGAACACTTTATCGGACGTTTTGGTGTGGAGCAACGAACGTGTAGTGAAATGGGTCACTTCTATAGGTTTAAAAGTGAGAGTTTTAATAAAAATTATTTTCTTTATTTTTGTCTTTTTTTTTAAATTTTTTTTTAGGATTATGGTAATAATTTAGAAGAATCCGGCGTCCATGGTGCTTTGATTGCTTTAGATGAGAGTTTTGACGCAGATAGTATGGCGTTAGCTTTACAAATACCTACTCAAAATACTCCGGTGAGTATTTAATATTTTTTAAATTAATTTTTGTATTTTATTTGAATTTTTTGGTAATTCGTATTTAATATTTTTTAAATTAATTTTTGTCATTTATTTGAATTTTTTGGTAATTTGTATTTAATATTTTTTAAATTAATTTTTGTCATTTATTTGAATTTTTTGGGTAATTTGTATTTAATATTTTTTAAATAATTTATTTGAATTTTTTGGTAATTTTGTATTTAATATTTTTTAAATAATTTCTAGTTATTTATTTTAAATTTTTTGGTAACTTTTATTTAATATTTTTTAAATTAATTTTTGTCATCTATTTTAATTTTTTAATAATTTGTATTTAATATTTTTTCAATTAATTTTTGTCATTTATTTTAATTTTTTGATAATTTGTTTTTAATATTTTTTAAAGAAATTTTTGTCTTTTATTTTAATTATTTGGTAATTTGCATTTAATATTTTTTTTAATTAATTTTTGTCATTTATTTGAATGCTTTGGTTATTTTTATTTGATATTTTTTAAATTAATTTTTGTCATTAATTTGAATTTTTTGGTAATTTGTATTTAATATTTTTTCAAATTAATTTTTGTCATTTATTTGAATTTTTTGGTAATTTGTATTTAATATTTTTTTAAATTAATTTTTGTTATTTATTTAAATTTAATAATTATTTTTTGGTAATTTTATTGTTGAAATGGAGTATAGAGATTAAAAAAAATCGTAGAAGGCACAAAAATATAGAAATTGATCTGAAATTTTAACTGGATCCTCTTAAAAGACATATTTTACTGTAAAAAAATTCAACTATAGTATAACCGAACGAATTTTCATTTTATAAATCTTTTTAGTAAAGGTAGCGGAAAAAATATAGTTGTCAACTTAAACGCTCTATATTTTGGAAAATATTATTATTTTTGGAAAAATATTTCTGAATCGATTGAGACTGAATAAAGATCGCTACGACTATCGATTCCTGTCATTTCAATTTATTTCCAAACTAAAAAAGAATATCAAATTTTATCACTTTTTTTTATTTATTTCCAGGCAAGACAAACATTGAAAATAGAATATTCAAATTTACTACATATAGCAACCGATCGAAAACCGCAAGATATTCAATCCTGATATGTTTCGTAACTCTTGAATAGGGTAAAAATATAAAAAATAAAATCGACCGCGTAGTGTTCCAAATCCAATAACATTTAGTAGCATCAACCTCCGTGCACACACTCACGTCTCACACGTCACTTCCCAGTAAGACTCGACGACGTCCGGACTACACACCTACACGTGTTTGTTTTCTTTTGGTAAATACGCCCGGAGGTGTAAGGATATGTGGATATATATAAATAAATATATAAATATGAGCTTTAAATGAACTGAAAAAAAAAACAACCTTATGTAGTAATTTGAATAACTCATAGTATTATTAATTGTATATTACTTGTTGTTTGTTGGGTTACCATTGCTAGAAGGCCACTTTTGCTACTTTTTTCAAAAAAATTGGGCTCGAAGGACCAGCAAAAATAACGTTTTTACAACCACCATATATAAATGGTGGTTGTGAAGTAAAAATATAACAATTTTAGTAAAGGCTGTACCAAATTATTAGCTGAATAATGATTTTTGAAAGAATCCGGTTCAATAACGTTTTCTGGCTACTTTTTTCAAAAAAATTCGGCTCGAAGGACCAGAAAAAATAACGTTTTTACAACCGCCATGTATAAATGGTGGTTGTGAAGTAAATATTTAACAGTTTTAGTAAACGGAGTACCAAATCATTAGCTGAAGAATGATTTTTGAAAATATTTTACAAATAATAAATGTTGGTAAGAAAATGTAATATAGGGTGTACCGAGAAATGAATTCTTTAGGTACTCCCTGTATGTAGCACTAGTGGCCTATTAGTTGAAATAAAATATTGTTAAATGTGGCAGCGACAGTCAGTATTATCCCAAGCGTGCCTGCACTACATTTTTTAGTGCTATCAGTTTTTTTTTGTTTTCACGAAGGACTATCCCCGAATTTGTATAAAAGAAAAATGTACGACAATTAATTATCCTTTGTCGATAATGAAAATTTAGAAAAAAAAA
>CAJUYH010003001.1:11853-35659 GCA_910591685.1 Galerucella tenella
AATCTACAGCAGCAGTAGAACCAAGGGAATTTTTTTCTTCACTTTTCAAAGTAAGGAAAAAAATTCATTAATGATACAAATATTTCGTTTGTAGCATTTTTTCGCATTTATCTTAATTTTTTCCTTCCTATTTTTAGATTTTTTAAAATTTTTTTCTCTCCTAGTACAGGTACCTATTTATATTTCTATTATTTTTAAAATAATCCCAATCAAGACTAGTCCCTTATTATTGTACATACCATAATTTATTGTAAATTTACTAAGAAATAAAAAAATATCGTTGGTGTAAGTGTAAAATAAAATCCATTTTTAATTTTACTTAATTCTTATTTTTAAGGTAGGTAACGGGATTTTTGATAGTTTCCAAATAATAATCAGCACAAAATTTTGGCAGCTAGATTAAATTTTTATTCTCCCCCGGAACTAGATCCTGGATCAGCTGTTATACTTTTAGGACTTTTACTGTGAAAACAGCAACAATTTTACGAAAATTTTTGACTTGCAATATTTTTTATTGATCTTTTTTTTTCCTGTCTCCTTCACTAGTGTATTGAAATATATTATTTTTTTACATTTTTGTGCATTTATAATTATTTTTTGCATTTATAATTATTTTTTTATAAATTTAAACTTTCTATTTTTAGTGCACCTTTTTACCATTATTAGTGCCATTTTTATTCGGCTTTTTTTCATCGTTTTTTAGAAATAAAAAAACTGTATTAAGCTCGTTTTACACGTACTAACATACAGATAATTTAAATTCACTCAAATTATGTGTTCTAACTTTTTGGGCCATTCACAAATTGCGTTACACTTTGAGAAAATCGTATGATGTAATTTATGGATGTTCCCTTTACAGTGTGCGCCAAATAATACGACTCCTTTTTCCCCTTTCGGTCACTTTTTACTTTGTTTCTCAATTTTTTTTTCTCCTCTTATTATCTCTGTCTCCACATTTTTCCCACTCCTCAACTTTTTGTCCCATCTCTTTCTACATTTTCCTTCCACCTGTTTTCTTTTTCCTTTCACCCCTTCTTTTTCCCCCCTCATTTTCCATTGTATTTCACTTAGTTTCTCCATGTATTTCTTTTTCTCCCTCTTCTTCAACTTCTAACTCCTTTTAATACGACCCTTTTTTAAAAAATGGTTTCATCTTTTTCCCTTTTCGGTCATTTTTTACTTTGTTTCTCAATTTTTGTTTCTTCTCTTCTCAACTCTATCTCCACATTTTTCCCACTTCTTTGTCCCATCTCTTTCCACTATTTTTACACATTCCCCCATTTTTCTTCCACCTCTTCTCTCTTTCCTTTCACGCCTTTTTTTTCCCTCATTTTCCATTGTATTTCTCGTAGTTTCTCCATGTATTTCTTATTGTCACTCTTTTTCAACTTCTAACTCCTTTTACTACGACCCTTTTAAAAAAAATGGTTTCATCTTTTTCCCTTTTCGGTCATTTTTTACTTTGTTTCTCAATTTTTTTTCCTTTCTTCCCATCTTCATCTCCACACTTTTCCCACTTCTTTGTCCCATCTCTTTCCACTATTTTTACACATTCCCCCATTTTCCTTCCACCTTTTCTCTTTCCTTTCACCCCTTTTCCCCCCTCATTTTCCATTGTATTCCACTTAGTTTCTCCATGTCTTTCTTTTCCTCCTCTTTTTCAACTTCTAACTCTTTTTTCACTGTATATTTCCACCCCATTTTCCTCCCACCCTTTCTTTTCCCATTTCCCCATATTTTTCACCTCCCATTTCTCCCTCTACGTTCATAACAATCCATCAAACGCTCAATTTTTAAATAATAGTTTTCTTTCAATCACGTCCACACATTTAGGTGCACACTGTACACTTGCAATGACTGTGATATTAACTTTTAGTAAAGTTTACGTCAAATTTCAGCATGTATTATATTTTTTTTTGTTTTTTTATTTGTTGCATGTTAATCTTTGTTAATCTTTTCCGTGTGCTTTTTTTTATCGATATGCTTTTGTATATGTACATTGTCTTTTAGATTGATTATAATATATTTATTAGTTGTTTGTTTTATTTAATATTTTTTGTGTCCGAACACAGCACGCTTTAAACTTTCTTTCGCCCTACCTTGCACCTGCATTATCTAGTACTAATAAACTGAATTTGCAACTCAAAAATAGGGGCAGTATTGGTTCAATGAGGTTGAAAAAAAAAGCCTGGGTAGTTCAGAGAGGTATTCGTCTTTTATGTTTGATAAAACAGTCATTTGGTTGTTTTTGAAACAGAGAATATCAATCTAAATAGAAAGTTGAAAAGGCTACTTTCCCAATCCCTTTCTGTCGCCATAGGACAAAAAACCTGTTGAGTATTTGGGGTAGACTTGAGTTGGAGGAACAGATTTAGTTTCATACCAAATTTCAATTATCAAAAATCATCACACTGACATTTGTATGTACAAAATGGACGTACATTATTTCCAATACAAACTTTGGAACAAGAAACAGACTCGGTAGGTGAATTGAATTTAAAAGTCAGGTAAATATTAATTTTTATTTATGTAAAATTTCCTCTTCCCTTAAATTTCTTTCTTTAAACTTTTTGTTTTCTATTTAAGATCCTTTTCAACCAGCTGTTTACTGTATAAATACGTACGTATAGATACGTACCGAACCGGTGGGTGTGGACGCAGCTTAAAATTCATCGTACGGTGAGAACAGGGGCGGCTTTTGAAAAAAATGGATATTACCCAACTTGTCGAGATTATAAATTATCCATTTCCAGTGGTTAGTTATATTTAGCAGCTGTTTATATACATATATATATATATATATATATATATATATATATATATATATATATACATATATATATATAAATTAATCTGTTTCCGTATGACAGACAAAATGTTCTAGAAATTCTTGTATATATATTTAGTTATCCAACTTGAGGAATTAAAATATACGGAGCATTCATTCAAACGTTTCAACCTCACTTGGGATATCATCAGACGTTTTTGTGTCCCAAATTTAGTTGGAACGATATAGGTAAATGAATTTCGTATACAATTTTGTAATTATTAATTAAAATTTAATCCTAAAACTTTTATTTCGTCCTAAATGTTGAAGGCAATATTCTAATAATACCTTTTTAATATAATTTTACATATTTGAAAGAACAATTTGGTGATTTACTTGATTTTAATTTAAACTGTGAAGTAACTTGCAATTTTTTTTTCTTCCTAGTACTTATACAGTGTGTCTACTTAAATTTGCAGCTCGTGGGAAATTTGTGGTCGAGTTTCTTTCAAACTCAGAACAGATTTTCAATTAATTTTGAAATAACTGATTGACGAGTATGATTTAAAATCTGAGGGAGGTTTTCCATGGTTGATAAAAAACAAAAGAAGAGTTAAAGTGACCAATTACTCACAGAATTTTCCTGTCCCTGTTTTTTTTTCTAATTTTTTTTTGGATAAAATATTATTGAATCTTCTTTTAGCTCCTGTATTTCTTTTTTTGGAGCTTGGGTTCTATTGTTTTTAATTGGTTAGAGGAAGCTCTTGTTTGTTTGTGTTTTCATATATTCGTTCTAAAATTTCAGCTCAAAAATTCCCAGTTTTCTTTTAAAAAGGAATTATTGAAAATCGAATAAAAAGGTATTATTATGAACTGATGCTGTGTTTTTTTTGTTAAGCGAAATTGGAGTGAAAAATAGGTTTGCAGAGACGTACTCAGGTATCTACCTTGTACCGTTTGAGGTTTTCAGACTATTTTGAAAATCAACTAAATTTGCAAATCGATTTTTTATTTTTTATTGATTTGTTCATAAATTAAAAAAAATTAGAAAAATGTACATAAGAATGAAATTAGTATCATCGTCATTCAAAGTAGTTTGTGATTTGTTCAAAAAATTTATACGGGGAAATTCAACATTTGTACTAAAATTCACGATGACAAACTGATATACAGGGTGATTCATTAGTAATTGGAAATAATTTAATAGTAGAATCCTGATTTCAAATTATGAAGATTCAACCCAAAATACCTAAATAAAATGTAGCTGCAGCTTACTTAGTTACAGGTTGTTTTGCTTAGAGCCTAGAGGCGTACGACCGGGGCAAGTGACAGGTTAATCGTTCCCAAATTCTACGCCACTGGCGGAATAGAAATTTTAGCACAATTTTTCGATTCTCCAATACTTTTTACGTAAATAGAGTACTCTCTTTTCATAGCGATAAAGTCAATGTTTCTCGAGAAATTTTAAGTTAAACATGAAGCTGCCCAATTTTGATGTGTAATGACTATGTCGATGTTTTGGACCAGTGAATTGCATTTAAACAAACAAATGAAACTTCAATCCGTGTCATCAGTGAGGAACACAACTATTAAATGAACGGATGGATCGGAAACAAATTGTGGTTCTGAAAATATAATCTGAATAAAAGTACCTACAATTTTAATAACATATTGGAAATATCAGAAACGAACAGTACCTAAAAACCTTTTACAACAAATGTTCTACGTCACCCCCGTTTACTTCAATAAGCTTATTAATTTTTTGGCTAAATCATCTCCTGACCTTGAGAAACATGTTAGGTTGATTAGCAATAAAATTGGGCAGCTTCATGCTTAACTTAAAATATCTCGAGAAATATTGACTTTATCATTATTTAAACAAAACACCCTGTAACTAAGTAAGCGGCTACATTTTATTTAGGTGTTTTGGGTTAAATCTTCATAATTTGAAGTCAGGATTCTACTATTGAAATATTTCCAATTAGTAATGAATCACCCTGTATATTGTAAGCCATTTTAAAATTCAAAAGGGGGGAAGGGAAATATGAATTTTAAATAATTTAATAAACCAGCAAAACATAGAAGGCAACTAAGTGAAATCCTAACCTACAAGCTGCACTTTAGACCTTCAAATTTTTGATTTCGACTTGTAGTGGCAAAATTTGTCTGTTGCCATGATGATTTGTCAAAAAAAAAAATCAACTTTTGATTGGTTAAAAATACAGTTGTGGAATTTTTAACTTATTGAAGAAGGAAATAATGAAAAAAATCGGAATTTGTTTCTACATTTCAACTATAAATTTTGAATTTTTTATGTAGAAACTTATTGAACAGATTCTAGTATCTAACCCATGTGTAATTTTAAAACTGTCACTCAAAATAGTCCAATAGAAAATTACTGTGATCTGTAATTATTACTGAATTTATTTTTCGTGAAAAAATGCCTTAAATACAATCACTTGAGTATGTGTAAAAAAGGGAAGGATTCGAAATGAAAAAGGACCAAATGAAAAGAATTAAAAGGCAGACATATCATTAATAATTTTGTTTCAGTTAAATTGAAATTTTTTTAATTAATATTGATTTAATTGTTTTTTATCGAAATTCTACTGGACTATGTATCACTATCGCGAAACTTTATACCGTGTACTTTTAAAATTTAAGTTGCAAATCTACCTGTGCTATATTTGTAAAGTTAATCTGTTAACATGGATATATAAATAAAATTGTGAATATACCGAATATGTGTAACTTCTTTTTTTTTGTTTTCATAAACTTCTTAAATGTTCTTCATTAAATTCATTATAGTAATGATGGATTTTATTATCTCAACCTATCCTAGAAAGATCCTTGTCGTTGCGTGGAAGAATACTATTGTATTTTTTTAAAAAATTTCGGAAGAAAAAATATTTTTTATTTACTTTCCGAACTATGTATATATTTTGGGATGACATTCACTGAAACCTAAAAGATCTATTGTGCTCCCTTACTTCTACTTAGTTTCTGAGCTGAGTCTCACAAATTAGTAGCTCTTTTGGTCCTATTTCCCGGAGGAATTTTAGGATGTCTGCAGGCTTTAACTTAGGTAAATGTTCCTCTTCTATCCAGTAATCACCCTGGTGCTGTGCTCTGGGATTCTGAAGTGCTGTGCAGTTGAAAAGTATATGAATGGAAGTTTCTTCTTCCATGCCACAAAATCTACATTCTTCTTCCTCCACTATTTTGAGCTTTTTCAGGTGCCCATTCAGGCGACAATGTCCTTTTAGAATCCCTGTTAAATTTCTTAGCGCAGTTTTACTTTGACTTATGCATTTATTTAATCTCAACAAATTGTAGTCACCCAGAAGTCTTTGATTGTATAAGCCCTACTAGATCTTTCCAATGGTCAGATCTTCTCTTTTTCTCATCTCTACCTATTTCTTCCAATATTACATTGGGGCTGATTCCGCAAAAGGATTCAGGCCCCCAGAAAGGTATTTCAGTCTCCTTCTTTGTTATTCATCTGCTATTTCATTTCCTCCTATTCTAGTGTGTCCTGGAATCCATAGAAAGGTGATTATGTATATTGTTCTCGCCTAGTTCATTGAGTTTGTCTAGACATTCCCACACCATTTTGGAATTGATTACACAAGAACTCAGTGCTTTGATGGCTGCTTGACTATCCGACATTATGATAATCCTTTGTCTTCTGTATCCTTCATCAATATTGAACTGCGCGCACTTTCTTATGGCGTGGATATCCGCTTGAAAGATAATTGGGGTTTTTCCTAAGCTTTCAGAGTGTTTGGTTCCTGGCCCGAACACTCCTATCCCAGTTTCTTCTATTGCCTTTGAACCGTCTATGTACCATTGAATGGCATTCTTTCCAAGTCTGGTAATGGTATTTGGATCCCATTCCTTCTTGTTGTAACGAATTTCTTTGAAAAGTTATATTTTTTCATCATACCGTCTTGTGGCATGTCCCAGGTTGTCTGATTTCTAAGGAAGTGAGGAGGTGGTTTTTTTAATGATTCCCTCTGTACTTAGTCTATATCTTGTTCTTTCTTACTTTCCGGACTAATTTCCAAACCAATTATTGGAACTTTAGTTCTTTACGTCAGGATATGTTTGAGCGACCGGGGGTCGCGACGCAAAAGATCTGACCGTTACGTTACGTTATGTTACGTTGCTTCGTTATGTGCCTTGCTTGCGTGCGCGTGCTCTCTCCTGATTCTCTCTCTCGTTTACGAAGCAGCGATTCATATGCTTCGGCCGGGAATAGAACCCGGGCCGCCCGCGTGGAAGGCGAGCATTCTACCACTGAGCCACCGATGCTATATTAAAATTCTATGCAAAGCTGGTATTCGCAGTGCTGGTGATCTACTTGAATTTGTTCGAATAAATTTTTACTATTATTTCCATAATTATTTTTGCGCGATTGATCTTTTTTGTTTATTTACAGCATCGGTTGTCAGGACGGTAGGTTGTGTTTACTGGTTTCTAAGTTTAACACGTCGGTAAGTGATTTACTTACCGTTGAGATGTCGAAAAGTAATAAATAGCATAAAAACAATTTCACCAAAATGCAAAATATATTTTAAACTGATCGAGAAGTATAAATGTCACTTTTGAAATTTCGTTCATTTAGAAGAAATTTAAATTATTTTATTCGGAATATATTTCAATACGATCGCGCAAAAAATGGTATAAGCATCTCGAACGTTAAGGGTAATTACAACGTTAGCATGTAGATTCCTCTCGTAAAATTGGACAAAATGATATGAGGATTAAGGGGTCTAGCACATTTACTTTTCGAAATACAGGGTGTTGAAATTTTGAAAATTTTAATGTTTCAATTCGATAACTTTAAAATGGATGGATAAATTGATTTGACATTTGGCAGGTTGTTTTTAAATGTAAAAGAGCATATTTTGATAGAAATAGTAGTTTGTGCAACTAGTGTGGATATGATGGCCATATCGCACGAGGACGAAGTTTGAGCACGACGCCGTAGGCGGAGTGCGATTTTTAAATATACGATGCTGTTATAAGTAGATGTTGCCAGTCGGACTCCCTCATGAAGGGTACCCTACCATTATCTATAATAATGAATATTCTGCTAAATATTTCAAACGTCTACCTGTTGTCGTTATTAATATCAAGCAGAATAATTACTTAAAAATAAAATTAACAATAAAAAAAAAACTTCTTCACGGGGAATCGAACCCGGGTCTACCGCGTGAGATTCTGGTTTGCTTACTAATCGACCATCGAGGAATATGCAAATTATTTATCTATAACGTCAGATGTATTACAGAATTTTTGCTTAAAAGGAATTAAAGTTCCTACCGTGTGTCCCGCGACACGTTCTACCTTTTTTTATATTTATAATAAATATATTTTTCAGACCATCAGCTCTTATAACTATTATATTTATATAATTTCCAAACACCCCCAGAAACAGTTGTTGCCACAGTTTACCCCCGTCGTCCCTCCATTCGCCCCCAATCAGTTACACACCTGTGTTTGGGTCACAAAGTATCATGTTTATACAAAAGTAGATACACTACATGCTCGAAAAACGTCAGCTAAGATATAACTTTCGTATTGAAAAGTTATTTTTTAAAAACAATTTATTTTTACACTTAAAATTTATTATATTTAGTACAATACAAATATTAGATAATAAATTAACAATTAAAACCTTTAGAACAGAAGTTGAATCAGAAGTGTCTATTATCGTATAGTTAGAGGTATTTATACCTTCTATTCGAGATTGCTATTGGGCGGCGGCTTCCTGGAATTAAATGCAAAAGCTTGCATTTTTGGTGCACATAACTGCTATCTATTTTTTTTACTTGTTTTTCAAATGAAACTGATTCCACTCGAAATACTGATACCTACTGGTATTTAATGTAATTTACAATTAACTACTAAATGACTTATCGAGATAACAAACATTGTCTTGTGTTTCTCTACCTTTGACTAATACAGTTTGTCCTTTATTATAAAACAACAAACCATAGAAATTGGTTCGTCTGGGTGTTTCTTAGAGGGTCTCGTAATATAATTATCAAGAGATGTTCCATTTTGATATTGGAGATGTTGATTTTATCCAACAATGTAATTAACTTTACCATTCCAACAGATGGGAATGTGAAATTTTCTCTTTAAAAAGAAATACAGTTTCCATAATATTAACAGAAATGAAATATTTATCTTGAAGTATACTATAGTCTATTTTTTTTATCAATGAGAGAGTATTAAAATAGTAAAACATTTGTAATCCATAGGCGTATCACTTTCTTTTTAATAGACAGTTGAAATATTTAAAGTATTTTCATTCTTTTCTCATAGAACCAGGATAGAACTTAATATTCTTTGAATTTAGTCAATTATGTGAATCTTTTTTAACATCTAAATTGCCAGCAACTCTCGAATGATAACTTGCATTATACATTACTATTATACAGTTCAACTTGGACCTCCTTACTAAAAGTATAACTTATTTGAAAAACAGGAGATTATATACTAGGCAAAAATGGCACTAATGTATGCAAGAATCTGACAGGAAGAAATTGGGGTTGTAACCCAAAAATCCTAAGCTGAATGTACACTGCCATAGTGAGACCAATCATCACCTATGGAGCCATTGCGTGGAGAAGTAGAACTAGCCTATTGACGACGAGAGGAAACCTCTCCAAAATTCAAAGACTAGCCTGTAAATGCATTACAGGAGCAATGAGAATATGCCCAACGGCAGCCATGGAAGTGATTCTCAACATATGGTGGTGGAAAGTGTTGCAGAAAGAAAAAGACACAGACTAAGTAGATAGGGAATCATTAAAAAACACCTCTTCACTTCTTAGAAATCAGACAACCTGGGACATGCCACAAGACGGTATGATGGAAAAGTATGACTTTTCAAAGAAATTCGTTACGGAATTAAGCAACAAGAAGGAATGGGATCCAAATACAATTACCAGACTTGGAAAGAATGCCATTCAATGGTACACAGACGGCTCAAAAGCAATAGAAGGAACTGGGATAGGGAGTGTTCGGACCAGGAACCAAACACTCTGAAAGCTTGGGAAAAACCCCAAGTATCTTTCAAGTGAAAATCCACGCCTAATAGGCCCAAGTATCAGAAAGTTCTAAAAATACGTCAGGGACTCATTGAAATTCAAATTTAAAGACTGGAAAGTATTGATACTGAACTTTTATTGGAAATAAAAATAGAAAAAAAAATATTACACCAAACAAATAACAAATATTGTAAGGTAAAATGTTATGACTAACAACTAAAGTCTCATTCACTTTCTTGTTCATCTTCCATCATATTGCTGGCGCACTGTGGACAAAAAGTGTCTGCGTGCTCTAAGCAAACACACTTACTGCATTTTTCACAAAAATATCGACTTTTCCTTCTTTTGCTGCAAAAATTACAATCTCTTCTCACTTAACACATTGGGCCTATCTACTCTCGGATTATTCCACTTATAAACGTTTTTTGTAGATGAGTGATTGAGTTTTATTATTACAGGAAGCTACACAGGATTTCATGTAATTCGATGAAGAGTTTTCTGTTTTATCTTCACTTAAATTTTCACTTGGGCCTCTCAGGCCCACGTGTGCACTCCAGGGTTAAGAAAGTGCGCCCAGTTCAATAGATAGATAGATAGATAGATAGATAGATAGATAGATAGATAGATAGATATATAATTTATTAGTCTTTACCATCATACACATATGACATAAGACAAGTCAGACACAGTATAAGACTATAGTTGAAACAATTGAAATTAAAATTAGAATTAAAATGTATACAGACAACAGCATATAAGAAACATTTAGTATAAACAAGAATATAAAGGAAATAAAATAAAATAAAAAGTTACATTTTCAAAGTTTGAAATACAAAAAGATCCAAAATTAGGTGAGGAATTAAGAGATGTTACGCCACCTACCAAATTTATCTAGCGAGTAAAAACAATATTGTATTAAAAATTTTTCAAGACTAGTTTTGAATTTCTTGAGATGGTTTATTTGTTTAATCATCTGGTAACCGATTGAAAAATTCACCCCCGGCATATGTTGGCGACTTTTTTAATTGAGAACGACTAAATTTGTGAATATCATTCTTAGATCTCGTATCGTGATTATGTATGTCACTATTTTTCTGAAGTTTGTTTTTGTTGATAAAGGTATAAATTAGAAGTTTGTAGAGAAATATGCCTGTGAATATCAGGAATATTGATGAAGGATACATAAGACAAAGGATTATCATAATGTCGGATAGTCAAGCTGCCATTAAAGCATTGAGCTCTTGCGAAATCAGTTCCAAAATGATGTGGGAATGTCTAGACAAATTCAATGAACTAGGCTAGAACAATATAGTCACCTTAATATGGATTCCAGGACACACTGGAATAGAAGGAAATGAAATAGCAGATGAACTAGCAAAGAAGGGGACTGAAATACCTTTCTGGGTGCCTGAACCCTATTATTAAAATGACCATACTACGCTTACTACTATCTCGCGCATAAAAATAGACTATAGATTCTCTTTTAAAAACAATTGGTCCATCTCTTGCAATCTTCATTACTTCTACTCACTTTTCTTGATTCCATATTTAGGGTAATTTCTTTAAATTTTCCAATGTATTGAATTATCGAATGCTTCTGTCTACTGAACCAAAATATGTTTATTCGGTATCCGGACATGTTTGATGTAACAATCTAGAATCCGTATCGTCAACACTATCATTAAAATTTCTATTTACCAACACTGTCATAATATTTGGTGGATACACAACCATCCAACCGGCTAAAAATTTAACTGGGACAACAATGCAAGGGAAAATCTGAAATTCAAACATGGACAGGACGTCATACTATTATAACACATAGTGGTTACCTGGATAGGTTTCCGGGTGCTTTGAGCTACCACAGATTCCGCTAGAATAACCCAGCAGCCTTTCTGCATCCTCAAGATTTTTGACATCCTTTTTTGAATCTGTTTTAACCCAAAAAGGCTGAAAGAGACATCTTTGGTACGGCACTGACTTAGCCTCAACTCGTAGTATACCAAAATAAATCTCATCATACATTTTTTATATGCTCTTGTACACATACTTCTATATTACTTCCCATTTATACAGCATGGACCTGTTTATTACTTTCGAGATATAAAACTTGGATTAAAAGAGGTTTTTTAGAAGATTCAAAATTTGAATGAAGTGGTTTTTTATTGCCTAGAGAATTGATAATGCTACGAATTGTTCTTTTAGGTTTCATTGAAGAAAGTTTTCTCTTTATTAAATATTTTTATACAATTAGAGTGTTCTACCCTGTAAAAGACATAAATCTATCTACAAATAGAATTTAATAGAATATTATGAAAATGTGCAAAGAGCGAATCTTCAATCCTTCTGCCAATATTTATTATTAATTGATTTTCCTTTTTGGTGCTATTTATTTGATCAGTTAGGTCTTAACATGTGCACATATTAATAAATGAAATAATTCCAATATATCACATATATATTATCGGTGATTAATTTTTGATTAATATTTTGTTGATAGGTGGATTTAGATAATTTGGATTAGAACAATCTGCGTAAATAGTTTCCTATCCGATGGATTTTCTATAATTATTTCAACGTAAATGTAGATATATTCAATACTAATATTTGTTCTTTTTGAAGTGACAAGTTTTTATGCGCGTTGCGCACTTTTTGGATTTCGCGTCATCGTCACGCTTTTATGCAACACACCATACTTTTGGTTATGCAACACAATTAACAATGACGCGTATATAGTGTTGCATATTTAATCGTCACGCTTTCCATAGTACATTAAAATTGGTGTTTTCACTTCTGTCTCGGCAGTACCATGACAAATTTTCAGTTATTGTTGTACAAGGGAATTTTTTTATTGTGACGTTTAAAAGTCGAAATTTTGACATTTTTACCCCACTTATAAAGAATATCAATTATTAAAGAATCAAATAACAGTTTTGTATATGTATACAGTGTGACCCTTTTTGTTTGGAGGCACCCCCGAAAAATCAACATTTTTCAACCGATTTTGTTTTAATTTTTGGAAAGAAGTTCCTTATCGCGCGTTGTGAAAGGAGGCTAGACGGATAAAATTCTTACGAAAAGTTGGGACGCGACACTTTTTGTTAGATTCAGTATCAGAAACAGTATTTTGGCACAAATTTCCATAGCTAAATCATAAACTACTTGCCAACAATCCAAATAGAGTACACGCATATTTCATATTTTGCTTGAATATTAATTTATAATAGTAAATATGATTTCAAAAATTACTAATAATAGGAAATATACTAGTTTCCATTGGAAATTACTCCCAAATTATAAAATAAAATTCAAATTTCAATGCACTTTCCGACCACAACCCGAGGATTTCCGAACGCTACCGATGATACGTGTGATGTCATATCTGTTCTGTTTACTTATGTCAATATGGCCGGTATTGCATTAGGTTATGTGTAGTTGTGTGTTTATATTGTATTTTAATCAACTATTAATTGCTTCATCGACGTAAAAATATCATTTATATGTTTGCTTGAGACCATTACGTGTTTGTGTGTGCTTTTTTTTATTTCTAAAAGTCAACGTAAAGTGGAAAGTGGACATAAATATTCGATATTTCCGAGGATATTTTAAAAGTTTTGGAAGAATATATTTTATTTACTAGTTCAGTGTTCAGTGACGATTCTTTCATATTTTGTGAGTAAAGATATGGCTAGCGAAGGTTTTGTAAAAGCACAAACTGATAACTTGCCCAAAGTAGACTCATTTATGCTGCTTGAATTTATGAAGTCAAACAGCTGCTTTAATGCAGAGGAAATAAGAGGAGTTAAAGCATTATCGTACGTACGATTTAAACTATGTATTATTTATATAATATATACCAACCATATTTCGATGTGTGGTCGTAAGAAAATGATGTTTTTATGGTTGATTCCTAGACATATAGGTACATAACCTCAAACTATCTAAGAATAAAAATTACCAGCATAGAAGTAGGTACTTACATTAAAATGGTCTTCACAAACAAAAGTAATGCCCTTCTCTTAAGTGTATTTTTGCTTGCGCCACCAGGTAAAGTAACAAATATTTTGTCTGGAGTTTTAATAGACGTTGATTTACACACTGGAACAATGCAATACTTGGAAAACAAAGTTTTTTTTTCGGCTTTATCCATTTTTAAAGCTTTCAGAAACAAATTAGGTCACAAGAACTCAGAGCCTGATACACGAATAAGAATGTAAACAAATGACGTCACTCCATGGGGCAGCCATATTTATGACGTAAAGCGCGTTTTGGCGGACTTTCAAATTTTATGATTTTTAAAGTCGTTTTAAAATTAAAGTTTATATTTTTTTGGAAAAATTGGCATGCAAGGTGTTAGGAGACCTGATAAAGCGTCAATTCCCACCAATAGCAAAATTTATGCTTGTACCCAATTATTAAGCACAATTTTACATTACTTTCAGAAGCTTTAACTCCAGAACGGGTTAAGTTATCGGCTTCTGATTTTCACTGTGCAATATGTTTGAGTCCTAGTTTTGTTTACCATGTTGCCATTTTCAAAAATTTGTCTACATTCTACGTAAAAAATTAATGAAAATACCACTTTTTCCAAATTCATGTTGTATTAACTTTGTTGTTAATAGAAAAAATTTTGGTAGTTTACATTTGTGATGATTCTGAATCCAGTGGTATAGTTATATTTGAGAAAAAAAATGCCTAATGTACTTTTGTCTTTTTTGGCAAAGAAAAATAAACATATATACTTGTTATTTGGAGAACCTAATCTGATCTAATTCTGATTTTCCCCGTATATTTTTATCCCAAACCATTTGTTTCTAACCCACACACAGTTATAGAACAATAAAAAATGTATCCGACAAATCCATTTAAGTAAGTACAGGCATAAATTCCGCATGATATTTTCAAGTTATCGAAAATATATTTTTGGATAGAAAAATATTTTTCATGTGAAATAAAAAAACAGTTCGAACCAGTATTTCCAGCAGGTGTTAATGAGATTAGGATAGTTGGAAATTTATTTATTGTATATAACTGTGCGCTTCACGACGATTGGACAGAAGGCGGTCCCAGCGTCGGGGCGCTTCTATAAAGATCTACAGGCTCATTTCGCCGTCCTCAGTGTTAAACGTCGTCTCTCTATACTCTCAAACGGCTAAAGGTGGTAGAGCTGTTGGAGATACTGCGAGATACGCAGGGTGAGTTTAAAAAAATATTTTTTTTAGAATTGTATTTTTGAAAAAAAAAAATAAAAAAAATTTAAAATATATTTTTTTCGCATAAAAAATTGAAAATTTGTTGATTTATTTTAAAAATTTGGTGTAATTTTCCTAATATAATATTAATAAAAATTTAAACTTCTTTATTGAACCTTAATCAAAGAAAAAATTAGATTTTGAATGCCGCTCGCCTCAAATTTTTTTATTTAAATTTAAAATGAGATGTTGGTTCTAACAAAAGACGTTTGATTTCCAATGTACACGTTGACTATGTCTAAAAAATTAATAGAAAATATTTGCGGGTTAAAATAACGTTTTATAACTTAGAAACTATAATTTATAATTTTGATGATGCAAATATAGTAATTTGTGAAACCCGTTGAGTATATTTCTGTTAATGATTTTGTTGATACATATTTATTTCATTATTTTTTGACGTTTCTCAAAACCAATGAAATGCTTCTTTATTTGTCACAAGGGTAATTTTCAACCAATTATGTCATTATTATAGTGGGAATAAATCTCTTGTGATTATTCTCGGGAATAATCACTGTGGCTTTTATTTGCCTAGCAAGTGTCAGATAGTTGTCAAAATAATTACCTGATTGTGTCAACGCGATATACAGGGTGATTCATAAGTAATGGGCCAAATTGTAAATCTACGTTCAGAAGGCCAAAATAATAATATTCTCATTAATAATAATGAGTCTTAGTCTGATCCTTACTGAGGTACAGGATCTATTTTATTTTTTTCTCTTTAACATCCTGTACCTCAGTAAGGAGCAGACTAAGACCCATTATTGTTAATAAAAATATTATTATTTTGGCCCTCTGAACGTAGATTTACAATTCGGCCCATTACTTATGAATCACCCTGTATAAAATGGGTGAAAATTATCGGTTTAGTACATTTTCTGATGCAGAAATAACAGAAAAGATTTTGAAAACAACTTCGAAAAAAACTCTAATAAGTAATCAGTCTATATGGAGACAATTTAAGACCTTCACCAAAGAAAGAAATTATATTCTGGATCAATCTACTACTCTGGCATAGATTTCGAAAGATTGAGCTTATAACATGAAAATAAAATAATTAAATTTTTCAATAATTTTATGATAGTTTTTTTATTGTAAAAATTTGTGAATCAAAAAATAATCTAGTCAAATATAACTCGCGAGTTCAATAAATTCGAAAATAATTTGACATATTATTTTCAATTTATTCTCACTCTTGTTATATTATTAATGAAAACACTCTGCTCTTCACATACTTTTTGTATGAAATCGTCAAATACCACAAATTAATTACTGATTAAAAATTTTTACTTTTTACTTACCTGTAATTTGTGAAGAAAAAGCTACTTTTTTAAACTGCAATTTTTGGGGTTTTATCACTTAGAAACTATAATTTATAATGTTGATGATGCAAATATAGTAATTTGTGAAACCCGTTGAGTATATTTCTGTTAATAATTTTGTTGATACATATTTATTTGTTAATTAATACATTTATTGATGAAAATTCGAAAATTTCAAAGCATATATTTTATATATTCACTCTAGTATTGTTTTAAAACGTTTATTACCCCATAGATAATAACAATTCCGTAATTTATCGATTACCAACAATAATTAATTTGAATTATAACAATTTAATAACCAAACACACACATATTAACAAATTGTACATCTATTTATACGTTTTCGTATAAAGCCATTTTCTAGCATATTCAATAAATGTTCAAATTATTCTTTATAATGCTTTTGGGACTAACGAATAATAGGTATGTGACATTAATTGAACCATAAATTTTGAAGACTGTTATGCAGCGGCGCTCGATAAAATTTTAAACAATTAAAATGTTCGTAATCCGATCAAATGTTTTACAAAGACCGTTCACTAAAAAACAACAACTACTTCCAAGGCTATATGCTACGAAGGACGTTGAATTACGGGGTTGGTATATCTGCAAGATATAATCAACAATTTTAGTTAGCAATTCGTATGTACAATATCACTTATGTAAAGTAAATAATAGGAAATTTTCTTGTTATTTCTTTTCAATGAAATTAATATGGATCCATACTGTACCCTTAACTGATCACCCTGTACTTCGTCGGTTTTAGAAACTTATTATATCCATTTTTCGTAAAGTATCCTGAATTTATTTGAAAATATTTTTTCGCGATTTAAATTTGGTGCCACAATATTGAAAACGCCACAATTCTTGCAATGGGTTAATCTTAATAAAAAATCGCATAAAAGATATTTGCTGAAATATGAAAAGACTCTCCTGTCAAATATTCAAAGTATCATGTCTAGGAGAAAATTGAATTTTACAAGACACCTTTCGAAGGATATGAATATACTCTTTTTAAAGTCAAGTCTATCTTCTAGTTTTAATCAAATTTATACAAATATATTCTTTGTAGAGTACGTTTTATAAAGGAACTAGTAGTTACATAATATGGGTTCTATTTCTTGAAAAACTCAGTGCGCTTAAAATGATATGCTTGTAAAAAAATCCATCCTTTTATTTCCCTTAAAAGGTTATGACTAACGCCTGAGTAAACAGTTGATAAAAAAACATTTACCACCGATTGAACTCTTATCGTTTGGAAATACCCTTGTTTTACTATTTTTTTGCAGCTGTTAAATTTGCCCTTTTTCACAATATCTTCCCCTAGGAACACTTATTAGTCTCTGAGACTTTCCCGAGGAACTGAGTAGAAATAAGGAGATACAAAACATACATATATCTACAAAGTTGTTAGAAATTTTGATAAATTCGCATTTATTGGGAAAGATAAATAACTGAAGAATGTAGTTACAGAATATGTGACATGCTTTAATTGCTCTATCCATGCACATGATGATGAATAAATCATTTTCAGTAGATTAGAAAATTAAAACAAAAAAGGTAGAACGTGTCGCGTGACACACGGTAGGAACTTTAGTTCCTTTTAAGCAAAAATTATGTAATACATCTGACGTTATAGATAAACAATTTGCATTCGAGTAGTAAGCAAACCAGACTCTCACGCGGTAGACCCGGGTTCGATTCCCCGCGAAGAAGTTTTTTTTATTGTTAATTTTATTTTTAAATAACTATTCTGCTGGATATTAATAACGACAACAGGTAGACGTTTGAAATATTTAGCAGAATATTCATTATTATAGATAATGGTGCGGTACCCTTCATGAGGGAGTCCGACTGGCAACATCTACTTAAAACAGCATCGTATATTTGAAAAGGGAAACCGTAGCATTATACAAATTGGACATTCAAGAACTGTACACAAAAAAATCCACACTAGTTGCACAAACTACTATTTCTATCAAGATGCCCTTTTACATTTAAAAACAACCTGCCAAATGTCAAATCAATTTATCCATCCATTTAAAAGTTATCGAATTAAAACATTCAAGTTTTCAAAATTTCAACACCCTGTATTTCGAAAAGTAAATGTGCTAGACCCTTAAATCCTCATATCATTTTGTCCAAATTTACGAGAGAAATCTACATGCAAACGTTGTAATTACCCTTAACGTTCGAGATGCTTATACCAATTTTTGCGCGATCGTATTGAAATAAATTCCGAATAAAATAATTTAAATTGAGTTGAGGGATTTTCGGAGCTTCTTAGGACCAACTTTTTGATGGATTTTTATAAAATTAAAAACAATAAATTTTTGTTACGAGATCGGAGATACTAAAATTGTTTTCTAATTATTGATGTTTCTCTTATGGATTGGGTATAAGTAAATAAATTTTTATGTACCCATAAAATTGTTACTACAGATCTTTGATTATCTCTGGATATTTTCTTGGTGACTTCAAGGATATTATATTTTTAATAAAAATACGCTTAAAGACTATGGACAAACAACCATTTCTTAAAGATGAAAAGACTTTTATGTGCTCAATCCAAACGGCTGAACGTGCAGATTTTAGATTAAATTTTTTTAATCTTGATTTCATGTGACCATATTAATTATTTGATATTAATATCAAAAGGGTCTTAACTTTAAAATGTATCAATAATATCTGGTACGAACTGGGGTTTTGGGGTAGGTTTATTCATTTTAATATATGTAAAAACTGAATCGACTGTTGGAGGTAAAAAAAGGACGTGTTTCTACGTTTTTTATGCTAATTTTTCTTTCTTTCGTGAAGTTTTTTCTTTTTGTAGTCTTCTATCGTACGACAGGAGTATGTTTTTTTAACAGTTCACTCATTCTTGGTGTGTAAATTTTGCATTTCATGATTCGTTTCAAATCCAAAGGACTTTTCGTATAATTTTCGATGAGAATGCATGCAAAAAATTTGTTTATACCCCTAGAACATACAGTAGATTGTTTTTTTTAATTATGGGTACCCCTAGCATCTACCTCCCAGTAGGTACATAGCTTGGAATTCATTTGTTTTTGTAATCTTCGGTGTCCTATTCCAATATATTAGACAAAATAAGATTTTTTGGAGTATCGAGCCATCATCAACTATCCGATTTACGAAGATATGCTTAATACCCTTGGTGATCAATGTCCTTCGTCCTCTCCAAGACCTAAGAAGTTTCGTGTTCAAAAATCTGCTGGAAAAGTTCTTGAATCAGTTTCTTGGGTTGCCATGTAGTAATCATGATTGATTTTTTGGATAAGGGTAGAACAATAACCGGAAATTACTATTCGACATTACTGACCACTCCATGGGAAAACCTTGAAGAGAAAAGATGCGGAAAGCTATCCGAAGGTGTTTTGTGTTTGCAGGACAACGCCCCTGCAACCAAATCTCATGTTGCCATGCAAAAAATTCGTGATTTGGGGTTTGAATTACTAGAACACCCTCCTTTATTCACCAGATTTGGCTCCGTCCGACTATCATCTCTTTTCTTAAGTGAAAAAAGATTAAGAGGTCGTAAATTTTCTTCCAACGAGGAGGTAATAAAAGCTGTGGAGGTCTGGTTTGCAGAGCAAGAAGGAAACATTTTTTTTGAAAGGTCTAGAGACGTTAGTCCAGTAACTGAAGGGACAAACCTATCAATATATTTGTCCAATAATTTTTTTTGGCTTGATTTGTAGGTCTTGACAGGTACTTCAAAGGGAGAAGAAGTTCTCCAAGATTGCCCCTTGGCTAAGGGCCCAAAATTGCCCCTAACGCCCCCCAAAAAACGGTTTCCCGCCATTATATCCCGAAATATGCAATTTGGACAATTTTTGTTCAGGGTAAAAAGTGAAGGTCGTGAAATTATCTACAAAAATGGTCCCTATCATTTTTTTCCAAAATGCAATAGTTTTCGAGATAATCGCATCCAAACGTCCCCTCGCTTACGCAGCTGCACTACCTCTATAAATGCTACCGTCTATAAAATTAACATGTAAACCGGCGGACAAATTCTTCCATAACTCGGTCAAAAATTAATATTTTTCGATGATTTAAAGTTCATTGTAATGGGAATATCCGTAGGTATCAATATGTGTACCTTAAACCCCGTTCTCGCCCGTCGAGGACATTGCAAAAAGTGGCCAATGTTATTTTTCCCCAATATTTTGACCTCTTCCATTAAATCATTGACATTTTATTTATTTTAAATGGTTTATTATCCCTTGTTTTTTCAAATGGGGGCTGGGGAGGTCCTGAATGTTCCTAGAAATTTTTTTTCAGTATCTCTGTGGCGTTTCAATAAAAAGTTTATTTATTTGCATTTTTCAATCGTTTTCGGAGTTCTCACAAATCTTGTAAACAAGCGAAAATGAAGAACTAATGTTCAATTATTTTGTTATTAAATGCACACCATTTGAAAGCTTACTATGTCTACTCTCTGAACCAATATTTTTATTCGGAATACAATGCACTCATTTTCCAGGGACCGGGAAAATTGGTAACACGGGTGAAAACCGGCCTTTTTTTAAATGCTTTTTGTTCTCCGCTTTTAATTTTTTGAGAATTAATACCCACACTGAATTAAAGCTTATATTCTGACCTTTCCATTCATATAACTTGTTCCCCATATTTGAGCGCCGTTCTCTTGAAGATGATTTTTTGTCAGTGCAAAACAGACTGCGAGAAGAATTGTTCATGTTTAAAAGCAGGTTTGAAATGCTCCTCTATCTGTGGTTCATGTCAGTTGACACAGTGTTTAAATTATGAGAAGAATGAAGGTATATTCCCGGAAGAATTAGAGGTGGAAGGAGAACCACAAGGGCTTGAAGGGGAGGTGGAAGAAACATGGGAGATAGAAATAGAGCTGGAAGAACAAGGGATAGGGACAAGAGGGACAGAGGAAGAAGTAGAGGTTATAGGCGACGAGAATCACGCTGATGATGGAGAGGATGAATCTGAAGACATGAATTGGTTTAACATAGGTACTCTGAATTTTTCTATGTATTTTGTCTTTTTAACCTAATTTTTATAAGAATAAATGGTATTTGTTTAAAAATTCCTTGTTTTTTCTGAAATCCTGCACCTATACTGCTGTTTAAAAAACTTTGAAAATTTGATGATTTCCTAGTACAAAACTGAAAATTCCTTTTTGGAAAATTAATATAGTAATTGCCGTTATAAATTTTATGAAAAGCAGCTGGAAATCATCCCCTTGGGTGTATTTTAGATCTAAAAGATGACAACGGCAATAATACAAATTATAAAAGTCTGTTTCATTTCAACATTAATGAAGATAACCGCTAGAGACGTGCAGTTATTTACACTGAACACATTTATCTGCGTCGATCATTTAAGATATCAAATTAAATTTTAATTAGAAATACACAAATCATCCAAATTTATTTTTAATTGTCTTTTGCAAAACTATTCATAAGCTATATAGGCTCTTAGATCTTTTTCAAAATCTGACATGTTATTTGAAGACCATAAATTCTATAATTAATAATATATTTGTCTAAATAAAAATCAGTGTATGGTTTGCGATAATTTCTTTTGCATTTTCCCTAATCATTCCCAAAAGGAACCCTAATATCTAAAATTTACTCGGATAAATTTGACAGTGATAAGAGTGAACCATCTTTTTTTTACTTTTCTTCAAGATTTCGTTTTTTTTGTACATTACCCACGTTACTTACAAGCATAGTAAAATAGTAAATACGTTTAATTTGAATCTAGAGATAAATTTTAATTGACAGTCTAGATTGTATACAGAGGTTTGTTATTTCAAATCGATTGAGATTTCATCTACTACAATTAGGGTATCATAATTTTGCATTAATTGGGGCATTTGTCCATATATCACGTACATAGTAGGTGCATATCAATACAATAAATATTTCCAAATGTTTAATTTTAAACTAATTTTATTAATTTTATCAAAAACTGGAATTTTATTATTTTTTACCTTAAAAAAATATATTTATTTGCTCTATCTTTAAAAATTCTGTCCCTTTTTCACTAAAATCCGTTTTTCTTTAAAAAAAAAAACAAAGAAAACAAATTCAAGAATTACTGCAAATTTTGTTTTCAATTCACCCTGTAGTTTTTACACAGCAGCAACTGTTTTAATCTGTTAAATCACCCTGTGAAAATCACTACCCTACATAATATGCTTTATAACTTTCCTATGAATGTATAGGGGTAGGCTTTTCCAAGTAATTTTTCTATACGATGCATCTGTGTAAAATAATCCCCTATATTTCACAGATTTAACCATCCAATTTCTCCCATCTTATTCAAGATATTATTATGTCGTACATTACCAGTTCGCAAAAGTTTTAAACTTTCCCTATATTATTCTAGTCCTGAAAGGATATAAAGGCTCCAATTAATTAAGTTTAAACTCAATTAATATTGTTCAATATTAGAAAAAACACCATATGATGTAGTTGTCTACACAGACGCCTCAAAAACTTCTTTTGGTGTTGGCTGCTCCGTCACAACCAACCACGATCTAATAGGTTCCTATCGGTTGCCCTCAACATGTAACGTTCACACTGGTGAGTTGTATAGCATCTTCCAAGCTTTCAAGCAAATCTCTTCTCCTGTCAAGCGCGTCGCCATTTGTACCGATTAATTCACTCAATAATATCTTTACTGACCATCCAATAATTCAAAACATCCATGACATCTATCAAACCCTCTCAGCTCGTGATGTAACAGTTTGTCTTATCTGGCTCCCATCTCACATTGGAATTACTGGCAATGAAAACGCTGACCACCATGCTAAAGAAGCCTCTTCTTCCATCACCACAACAACGTTCCAGCTCCCAGATGACATAAAACTATTATTCAAAAAGTCCGTCAAGGAGTCCTGGCAACATTTTTGGCACAACAGCAAAACAGCCCTTTACGATATACAACCATTAATCGGCTGTCTCTCCCTCGATTTCTTAACCAGGAGAGAAGCTGCTGTCATTAGACGATTGCGGATCAACCATACCAGATACATACATGGTTACTTGATGTCTTCTGAAAACCTTCCTGTTTGCAGTCACTGCAATAGTGCTTTAACCGTTAAACATATTCTCACAGACTGTCAGGAATACTACATATAAGCGCCTAGACCTAAGACCAAACCTGAGAGAGCTTTTAAACTGCATGCACCGCTGAAATCCCAAAGACATTGAAATTCCTCAAATCAACTAACCTCTACCACAAAATATAAACTAAATTGATATTTTACCGAATATTTTACATATTTTATGTTTTAAGATAGTGTATGTCTTTTTACAGTGCCAATGGGCATAGTTGTCGAGGCACTTGAATTCTAATAAATAAAAATATTGTTAAAAAAAAGTACGCTATTATAGACAA
>CAJUYH010003002.1:0-35653 GCA_910591685.1 Galerucella tenella
CATGATTTTCTCAAATTAACAATTAATATACCTCAAGAAATTATTTAATATGACATGTTTAATTTTGACGAGGCATGTGCAAGCCCAAAATTACTTGCGGATACCTATTTCCAGCATTGAATTAAAATTATAAATAATGGTGCTAGAGTTTCGGAAATTGAAATTTTCCTCCTTTCCAAGAATTTTTTTTCGAAATTCCTTATATAATTATAGTTTTTGAGCTATTAACAAAAAACCGAATGCTTTTTTTTCATCTTAATTTGTTAATAACAATTTCAAGTTAAGTGCTAATACATTTTTTCTAGACATCATTTGGAATGGAATGAGCTATTTTTCATACTTTTAGCAGCTTTATCAACAATTAACCCGTTTTAACGACGTCTTCGACTGCAGTCGTGACTACATTTTTGTGGTTGCTTCGACAGCAAACTGGGTAGGTACGTTTACTGGCGTCTCATCTATGGCACCCCACTGCAGTGTATAAAGAGATAACCGCACTGTAGTCTTTGATGACTCGCATCGTCGTTGTGGTTAACATGGAAATCGCCCAACTAGAACGAGTTAGGTAACTTTTCTTTTTGGAATCCCTTCAAAATAATTATTAGTTTTTTCAATACATTTTGGTTTAATCAATATATGGTATAATCGATCACAGATAAATATAATTACAAAGCCACATCTCTGTATTTCTGTACATCCTCAGCAGAAGTGTTTGTAGTGTTAGTAAGAGAAGTTTTACTATTCATCTTGTCGATTTTTTTCTTGTATATCAAAAAGTCCGGACCGTCTAAGGGGCCGTAATAAATAGGAACACCATAATCTGCTATTGGTTGAGCGTAGAATCCAGTGCGGTTTTTAATAATGTGACTTCCTTTGTTGATAACGTTCAGGGCGTCGACAGAAGCGCATTTCATTAATTTCGTTGGTTTTGTTGATATTTCGGAAATGTTTGGTATTATGGCGCTGCTAGTTTCCGATAAGGGTTGGGTAATCCATGGTTGGTATTGGTGATTTAGTTTTTCACTTAGCACTGTGTGTTCTTCTAGTAAACGAAGATCCATCAAGGACTGTGCTCTTTTGGCTAAAAATAAAAAGGAAACATTTGTTACGATTAAAATGTTTGTTCCATATTGAAGAAATTGCAACAACTGAGGCTACCCAATCTAAAAACACTTCCTTTGGGAGTGTTACTTTCAAAATCCATGAGAGTTGAACAAAATTACAAATATTTTTTTACCAATGACTGTATCTATTGAAAAAATACTAAAAAAAAGACATGGCACGTTGTTTACTGTCTAAGAGCACGAGCAGTACCCAAGTAACAATGAACGCTGATTTATTGGGCCTGTTCAGATAATAAGCTGATTAGTAGTTGATTGATGGTGTTAAAGACTGATTAAGCTACTAACTTGAATAATGAGCTGAATAAGCGCTGAATCAGACAATCTAGATGCCATTATACAGCAGCATCCATAAAGCTGAACTACATACTAAATAAGTGCCTCTTCAGCCAACTTAGTAGATATTGTTCAGCAATATGCTTATGTAGCTGAACTTGGGTTGAATAGGCATTTCTTTAGCTAACTTAATCCGGTGTTGTTCAGCTATTCATTACTAGCTGAATACAGGCTGAAAAAGCGTTTTTCCGCTCCTCAAATATTTCATTGTTCAGCTATTTAAAAATGGCTGAAAATGAGCTGGTTAAGCGCTTTTACAGAAATCTGAACAACTGTAGCTCTGCTATCCATAGTCAGCTTAGTATGAACTGAATAAAACCTTCTTCCGTAAAGTTAAGAGCCACTGTTCAGCTTTTATTAACACAGACTGAAGAAGTTTTAGTTCAGCCCATTTTGAAAATATTGTTCAGATATACGTAGTCTGTGAACAAAAAATAGATACTTAAATATATACTACTTCAGCCATTTGATATTCGCTAAAATGAGAATTTATGCATGCAGTCGTGTATATCATTCAGCGATTTTTAGGTTATGTTTTCGATTATGTCACTCGACTGGCAAATTTATAAAGCTTGCATTCACCACACACTACACACGGTGTCTCTATCTAGCTGGGGTGTAACGAACAGCAAATCAAAAAACTATTTCAATTGTTAGAAACATTGTCATCTCTCGAATTATATGTGAGAAGCTTGTAAATACCTACTCTCACCTGATAGACTTCCAATATCAGTATTCGCAAAATTCGGTACAAATATGCTAGCGTTAAATTCGCTCGTTGTATAAAACTGAAAAGCATCGAAAGGTAAACTCATCATCATATCACTGGCCACTTGGTTGCTCCATAGATTTGGGGTTGATCCATACCTAGAAGGAAAAAATTATGATAAATAACAGTTTTTTCCCAGCTTTCCCACTAAATTGGTAAAAATGGTAGAAATCACACTAACTATATCTTCGAACAAAGTTTTGGTAAAAGCAAAAATAATGGACCGTTACACTAGATACAAATGTTTTTTTCTGTATTTCACTCAGCAAATTCTCAATACTGTACGATTACGATATTGGCGATATTGGCAACACCACGTCTCCTGTCGGTTGCGAAAATCACCCGGAAGTATTTTTGATTGTCTACTCTTTCCGGGGGTTCTGGCCCCCAAAAGGGTGTTTCATTCCCCCTCTTTACCATTGCTATTTCATTTATTTCTATTCCAGTGTTTCCTGGAATTTACAGTAGGGTTAGTATATTTTAAAAATTACTTACTTATCAAACTGCCCTTGTAGATGTTTAGACTTGAGAAAGACCGTCGTTATTGAATTTTTTATTATCCCTTTCAATTCAATTTAACCTAGAGTATTATCAGTTCTCACCAACTGTTATTTTTAAATCACCAAATGAATACAAATATTGGTATTGTCATAATATCACACTTGTTAAGCGATTGTTTTGCTGGAAATTTATTCTTGTCACATCTAAGTTCATAGAACTGAAATATACAAAAAGACCAGAGCCGATAAGCAATGTTGATTTGGCCCAAAGACATTTTTGGAAACTGACTCTGGGGACTTGTTTGGATCAGTTTAAAACATCTTCTCCTAAATTTTCAACTGCTAAGATGTATATACGATGCGTTGCAAACGCAAAAAAATGTGTCGGCAGTTTTTTAAATAAATATTTTTTTCAGGTTACCTATTTTTTAGTTTTACTCATGAGAAAATTTCTCAACAAAAACGTATGTGTGGAACATCATAGCTCATTAGAACTATTTCTTAAACGGAAATATTCCCCTTTTTAAACAATGTTGATTTGGTGCAAAGACATTTTTAGAAATTGACTATGGGGTCTTGTTTGGACTAGTATTCTCCTACTAAATTTGCAGATGCTAAGATGTATTAGGGTCGTTGCAAACGCAAAATAACTTGTTTCGGAATTTTCTTCACTCTTTGGTCTCTATTTCTGCCGAAAATAATAATTAACCTATGTAGTAGTTTACCTAACTAGTGCGTAAAGTGATACTTTCCCGCATGCTATTGCAGATGGCCGAACGGCGCTTTAGCGGAGTACGGCGAGCAATTAAATTATTTTTATCAAATACATATCAACCCAATAATTATTATTATTTGACATATATTTGATGATGCTTATACCAGGGCCATTGAAAAATTATTGATATTATACGTTTCTTTTTATTAAAAATTATAGCAGAATTCCAATAAATTTCTTAATTTTTCAGTCATTTGGTAAACAACAACTATGTCTACAAATATATATTTTAAATATTCAAATGTCAGTATACTCCCCAAAATCTCAACAAATTTACTTCACGCACTAGTGCAAAGAAGTAGAACTTTACACACTTCGTAGCGGGCGTAAAGTAATAGAAATTAAGAAATAAAGTAATAACGTAATAGAAAAATATTTTTTCTCGTTCTATCTCAAGTTATATTCATGAAAAAATTTCTCAACAGAAACGTATGTGTCTAGATTTCATACTTCACTAGAAAGGTTTTTTAACGGAAATATTTACTTGTTTTACATTGTTATTGTTTTTTTTTTGCATTTTTGAGCCAGACGCAGATCCTGCTCTAACTTGAGACATATCCTATTCGATTTCTTTGGAATAAATACAGAAGGGTCTTTACTTGAAATTTAAAAATCCAGCAGCCTTTTGGACGATTATTCAATGCAAAAATACGATTTCCTTCGATATATATTGCCAGTATTATCTTGATATTGATTCTGACGTATTATAAACAAACTCGTGTCAATTTTCAAGCAAAAGCTAAATGAAATAAAATTCTAACTAATTAGATGTGTACAATGATACTTATAACTCAAGGAGATTTTGTAGATGAGCATACTGAGATGTGGATTTTTTCCATTTTCAAGTCTACTTAGGTACTTACATTTCGGATGGAATGGAAAGCTCTCGAGTTTAAGAAGAAAAATTTTGAAGCTCCTATAATCTTGAAATTGTCGAAGTAATAGGGAACTGATAAATGATACTGACTTTTTCTATTTGATAATTTTAACACAAGAATGGAAAATTAGGTGCATCGCGAGAAGTAGATTAATTTCCGATTTATTTATAAATACATTTATGATATATTTGAAGTTCAGGATATAGGTTTTTATGTAACTCTTTACTTATAATTTGACGAAACTAAATTTTATAATTTTAGCTATCTCCTAAAATATTTAGAGGAAACTCTTATTCTGCAAGTAAACATTTTAAAGACCCGTAAAAATTATTTATTTTAACCATTCTAAATTTGGTATGATAAAGCTTGGCAACACAGCAATTGTGAATTAGAACTACCATTAGTTCATTGGAATGGTTTTGACATGATCAAAGAATACACCAACAGCAAGTCGTCATGTTTTCAATTAGTCGTCATATGTCATACGATCGCATGTTGGCCTATTTCTTACGGTCTTTGCAGAGCCAAATTAGATTAAGTGGGCCTCTCTCTTATTTGCAGGAGCAAACTATATTCAAGTTAACCTGTAGGCTGAAATTATTTTATCAAATGATCTATTTTACGGATATATTGTCAACGAAAAGTGCTACTGATGGAAAAATACCTATATAATAAAACAAAACTTCATGCTAAAATACTTTTTCTCAGTGTGATTCGAGTAAAGCATTTATTATGATTCTCAGTATATGCCAAAGTTAAGAAAACATATTTGTATTCTGTGTAAATATTAATTTATTAAATCGCAGAGCGCTTTCGGCTATTAAGCCATCTTCAGTGCTTACCTGCAAGTAAGTAAAATAGAAAAAAAGAAATCTAGATTCAACAAACCCTAAACAGGGGATCATTTTAATTTTAATTTCAATGTTATTTTAATTATGACGTTAATGTGTTGTCAAAGTTTCTTGTACAAATTACCTGACGAGTAAGTAATTCTTTATCTACTTCTTTTATATTTTCCAACTTTTTTACTTACTTGCAGGTAAGCACTGAAGATGGCTTAATAGCCGAAAGCGCTCTGCGATTTAATAAATTAATATTTACACAGAATACAAATATGTTTTCTTGACTTTCTAGTCATGTGTACTCAGCTATAAAATATTCACCTATGCCAAAGTTGGCTGTCACCTTCAAGGTCAACATCAGAGGATTTTCACCGGGCTTCACTTCTTGTTGTAGTGTGTATTTTTTGACATAATTTTTATTGGAGAATAACATAACCTTAATCACAGAATATTATTCTGCTGCAAAAACTCTAGTATTCTAGCGATTTTCAAGTGACTGTTTTTGATGAAAAATTTGTGTAAGATCGAAAAATTGTGTTGCATAGCCTGGAAAGCCTGAAGATTATGCCTGACGATGACGCATGTCGATTAGGCGAGTTCAATGTTTTTTTCTACACAAAAAGTGCTATTGAGCTACAGAAAATTCACAGTGGTAAAAAGTAACGTACTCAATACCCAGATAAAGTGAATCTTTGAGCGAGAATAATAGATAATAGGATTATACAACCATACTTTTTCGAAGAAGCCTTACCCACTGAACAAGAAACATAACAAGTCTATTTTGTGATGTTCTTTTTAGAGACTTTTCGTGATGTTTATTTAAAACGTTAAAAAGATATCTCCTAAATGTTCGAATTTTATAACCAACTTCATTAACATCCATGTTATGTAATTAAAACATATTTTAGATGTACACAATACTACTGGAATTCCCAGTTATATACACATCCTATGAACTTCTTTTCAGCAACTTCTTTTTGGAAACATCCATACGATGTTAATTTGTACAGGTCTCACTAATGTTAAATACAGAACATTACTGCAATATTAGAAAGTATCATGTTTCTGAGATGATCATATTTTGTAGTTACTTTTACATCTTTCGAGCTTCTCTTTAGTAACTTCCTGCAACTATGTTTACACGATGTTAGTTGATAAAACTCCCAGTAATATTTTATATCTTCGTTATATTAAACATCACAATAACAATATAATTGGGAGATAAAGGACGAATGCGCACCTCAAGATAAACTCGAAATGTAATACGCATGCGTGCCTGCGGGCAAACATTACCACAAAACAGTAAGACTGTTTTGTGAACATTACACCTTCCGGCTATACGCAAGTGGTTGTAAGTGGTGGCGTGGCAGCGTGGTTTTATTTTAGTGAAAGATATTGTTATAATGGACGAACAACAGTTATCGGTGAGTACTTATTACAAAATCATAAATATTGAAATTCCGGGTGGAGGGACTGTACCTTAACATTATACAATAGTTTACAAAATAAGAGGTTTTTTCAACTTCTAGAATAATTTAGTTAGGTTATATTTTAATAGCGATTCAGAATATTCCAAATCCGAGATAATGCTCATATATTTTTGCAGAAATTTGGATCTAGAAGAAAATCTGTTCTATGTTCAAGATATTCCAGAAGCTACATCAATAAAATAAAAAAACAAATAGTTGGTAATTACGTTAAAAAAAGGGGAGTAACTATTTCAGTTGATACAACCAATGTGTTCAATAGTACTAAAAATATTGAATCAAGTATCTCTGGTTCTAGTTTTTGTAGTAGTAGCAATAGTAGTCACAGCCATCAATATAGGTTTGCAGGCCTAGAAAATTTTAATAATACCAAAAATTCTTGTGAACAATTAGACATTTTAAAAACAGATATTTCTGCTAAAGAGCAAAATGAGGTTTTCATAAAAAATTTTAGATTATGGATTATTAACAACAATATTTCCCATAATAGTGCTAATTCTTTATTACAAATTTTAAGAACAGATGCCAAGATTTCATTTCTACCAAAAGATATCCGAACATTACTCAAAATTGAAAAAAGAAGCAATGACATTGTTGCTATGGGCAAAGGCTTTTTTTATTATTTTGGTATTGAAAGGCATATAATCCATGTTTTAAAAAAATTTAATTACCATGGGTCAGAGGTATTAAATTTGAAAATTAATATAGATGGACTTCCCATTGCTAAAAGCAGTCTTAGTCAGTTTTGGCCAATTTTGGCATGTATAGAAAATATTCCCCAATCTAAACCTTTCTGTGTAGGTTTATACCAAGGAGCAAGTAAGCCAAGTGACCCAAATGAATTCCTAAAACCCTTTATTGAAGATTTAAAGAATATTGAAAAAAAATCAATATCATTTTCAAATCAAAACTTTTTTCTCAATGTAACAAAAATAATATGTGATGCTCCTGCAAAATCTTTTATTTTAAATGTTTTGGGTCACAATGGGTATACAGGATGTACAAAATGTACTGTTGTGGGTAATTTTACTGATCACAGAATGTCATATAATAATTTATCAGCAGAATTACGACAAGATACTGATTTTAAAAATTTTAATTCACAGAACAGTTTTCATAAAGGCAGTACAGTTTTAAATGAATTAAATATTGGATTAGTTAGTAGCGTCCCCCTTGATTATATGCATCTTGTGTGTCTTGGTGTAATGAAAAAATTACTTTTATATTGGGTCAAAAAGGGCTGTAGAGGGATCAAGTTATTTCCAGAAGAAATAAATAAATTAGACGTTAAACTAATATCATTTAGGAAAAGTTCTGTTTTTGAGTTTTCGAGACTACCAAGATCAGTTGGTGACATTGCACATTGGAAAGCTACAGAATTTAGAGAATTTTTATTGTATTATGGTCCTGTAGCTTTGAAAGGGATATTAAATGAAAATCATTATATACATTTTTTAAGTTTACATGTTTCATTAAGAATTTTAGTGTCAAATGATTGGAGTAAAAATGCCAAACTTTTAAATTATGCTGAAAAATTACTTAAATATTTTGTATCAAACTATGAGGACATGTATGAAGAAAATTCTGTGACACATAATGTTCACAATTTAATTCATTTGAGTAATGATGTCCGTTCGTTTGGCTCACTTGATGAATTTAGCTCCTTCCCATTTGAAAATGCACTGTATACAATTAAAAAGCAACTGAAAACCTCAAGATATCCCTTACAACAGTATATTAATAGAGTTGAAGAATATCTAACTTATGATACTGAATGTTCAAATCAACAAACAGAATTCAATTATTCATTATTGCAACATATTAGCTTAGAGAAGATTAATGATATATTTGTAGATACTTATGAACGTGTTCAGTACAAAAATTTAACTTTTAGTATTAAGAGTCCTAATTGCTACTGCATTTTTGAAGATGGTTTTGTAGGAAAAATAGTAAAAATATTTGAACTGAATAAAAAGTGTCATGTTATGTTTGAAAAATACTCCAAATTAATTCCAATTTTCTATGAACCATGCTCATCTGATAAAATTTATTGTGGCAAAGTGATTGAAAGTAATATTATAGAAACACATCTCTTGGATGCAATCCATTATAAACTCATTAAACTTGATAATGTATTCATATCTCTTCTTCATAAGTAATTTTTTGTATACAGTCTATTGATAACGCTTAATTTTCATTCACATTCCCACACCTAGCTGCATTTTTCTCTTGTTATACTTAATTCATTCAATTTTAGTTATACGATTATCAATAAACAGTACAAATATGGAATAAATCATCATTTATTCAGAACAAAAAACGATGCTCTATTTTAATTTGGTACTTGATATAATTTCTTGGAATTTATATAATTTTTTTGTGATTATTTTCAGGTACACATTACATTAAAAAGTGTAAATAATAATAGTAAATATTTATATTTTGATAGTTTGCAGTTGTTCGATTTATTAATCATAATGAAAAAGATGTTTATTTTTCTGTGGTTCCCCTAACATGGATAAAAAAGGTCGAGGACAGGACCTATTGCTACTGGCCAAAAAATTGTGGTAGAAATGCCATAATGAGGAAACAAGATCCAAATTTAACATGGCCATTATTAAAAGTGGTCATTATTGAAAAATTTGGTAAGTATAGTATATGAAAATTAATGAAATTGGATATTCTAAATTGGATTTTTTGTGAAGGAAGATACGAAGACGCTCTAAATCACGAGAAGATGGTGGCTGCCACTTCTGAATCGGAAAATGAGAGAGGAGAAGGAAAGCGAAAAATTAGAAATCAGATCCAGAGACATTCTCCACCACCAGCTTTCGATGAAGAGGAGGAGAACAACGAAAATTTAAAGCAGATTTTGAGTAATGGTAAGTTTTCAGCTTTGTAAGAAACAAAACATACTCCCCCTGAAACTGACTGTCAATTTTAAACAGGTAAATAATTTTCAGCTTTTTAATCCTCAACTACCTTTTATAATAGGTATATATTTGAATAACGTTATCTGATTATCTGCACAATCTACACTTACTGACTTAAAATTCGATCCATTCAAAACAATGATTTATTTAAAAATGCTGCATCAGTAGGTGTTAAAACCATGATGTTAAATTAAATACTGATAATTAAACTGCAATTGCCAAGTAACGAATATGTGACAGTTGTCATATTGTGAGTTGGCCTCAGCACTCTACTTATTTTGTAGTTTATTCTCTACCGTCATTTAAACCATGACCATTTCGAAAATGTTGCATTTTCTTTAAACCGTCACATTTCACAAACAAATTAAGATATTGGGGTAAATAAAAAAGCAAAATGCTGGAAACAAATCAGTCTTCTTGATAAAGTTAATTGTGTGCAGATCTACTAGCAGAATTAACCTACAGGGTATGTCAAAAGTAGAGGAAAAAATTGTTTTCTTTTCCCTCCTGTATATCCAGCGAATACTGAATTACTTTTGGATGTCCGAATAATAATCTTAAGACTACAGTATTTTATCCAAAAGTTGCTAAAAAATTCAAATAAATCAGCTTCCGCATTTGAAAGTGAGAGCATTTTTGAATAAATCATTATTTTGAATGGATCGAATTTTGAGTCGGTGAGTGTAGTAAAGTTCTAATTATTGAAAAAGAGGTACATGAAAAATATTAATTTTCTGTACAAAGGCATATGCATATAGGGTTTTTCATTTGTATTTTCTTGTTGAAGAGTTGCTGCCTTCTATGTAATATTACCATTATTAAATATAGTAATCATATTAACATTCTTGTTTTAGAAAATATACATATATCTAGTAAACCATCAGTGATATTAGAAAATGTGTGTGCCGGGACATCAGAAGAGTCCCCTTCTCCCATAAGTTTTTCAAGCGCAGACATCCAAAATATGCCCATTCAAATTATTAACGAAACAGACATTTTTAATGAACTTCAATCCATTAAGAGTATTGTGACAGATATGAAAGCCACAATGGATATAATAATGATAAAAATGAACAATCTCGTTACAACTAAAAATACTTTAGAAGATGAAGTAATTGTTTTTGAAAATCTTCCACTGAAAACAACAGCAGAACTCATCGAATTTGAGAATACTCTGACCAACGACGAAGTTAGGAAACAATTGGTTAGTTTTTATAAATTTCTCCATATTTCTAAGTTATCCCTTGCTTTTTTAATTGTTGTTCATTCTTATTGCAGTTGAGAAGATATGTAATTCTGGGTGGGTCCGATTCAAAAAATATGGTCAGGCGATGCATGGGTCTAATGTTCTCAAACGAGCTAGGAATACAATGTTCCTGGACTGGGCAAAAAAATAATATGAAACTGAAAGATTTCTTGGTTCTGTTAACAATGAAGGGTAAATTAAGTTTATTTTGCAGGTTTGAAAAAAAAAATTATAACTTTTTCATATAAAACTTTATCTGTAATATGCAGAATAAATTCTCAGTGTGACCAATACAGTCCACTTCTTTTCCACTTTATTTTTATAAAAGTGTTTTTTAGCTGCTGTTCAGAACACGTTCAAAGGTTTTACAGATAGGGACTTTGAAGTGTATGTCATGGAATGGTTGAGGCACTCAAAACAGCGACTTATGCGTGAGAGAAAGTAACCGTGAGTAAACAATAGAATTTTTTTAAAATAGATTGAGTTTCAGTAGTTGATATACCGTAACGTTTCGTAAAGTTTTGATAGTTTGAATTTTTTATAGTTTTAATATTAAAAAATTATTCTAATGAATATTCTGTAAATTAGCTATAAAGGTATCAGTAATCTTCATCAATACAGTTTTAAATCGTGTTACGGTATAGCAACTACAGCTTGATATAATATACAGCTGCACACAAATTCAATTTTTGTGTCATATATGTGTCATATATCACTTTCCACACTTGTTATGTAATATGCTTACACTATTATATTCTTTTAGGTTGGATTTTCGTGCAGGATATTTGTTTTTAGGTTGGAATTATTTTTCTTTTTCTGGAGAATATATTTATTTTAAGGTTGGATTTGTTTTTTCTTTCAGTGTTCTATTCAATAAAACCTACTTAGTTAATAAACTATTCAAATATTTTATTGCATTTTTATTTTAAATATACAGGGTGAACAACTAAGAACGGCTGTAGGCCACATCTCAGAAAAGAATATTGCTGGTACAAATAAAAAAAATTACCTTTTGGAAAGGAAAATCGCTAGAAAATATTTATGAGGTTCCACTAGGGGTGGAATGAGCACTCGAAATCATAATACTGTGATTATCTCCAAAAAAGACATATACCAAAAGGTGGACCTAAAAATGCAGCTTTTGAAATCTTTATTATTGTATAGGATACCTTTAGTTTTTCTTTCTTGGTGATAATTACTTTATTTGTTTTTAAGTGTTCTTTCCATCCCCTAGCGAATATTTCAGTACCACAAAAATATTTTTCAGGTTCATTCTCCTTGAGGTATTTTTTTTTTAATTTGAATCATGATTCTTTTTTGAGATATGGTCGGCAGCCGGCGTTTTTAGTTGCTCACCGTGTATTTGCTGAAACATATATAGGGTGTAATCTAGAATGTTTGAAGTATATTATTTAGAGGTTTAAGTAACATCCATACAGCATCTAAAAGAATATACTGTATCGTTTTTGAAATGTTACATTCAGTTCATTGGTAAGATGTTGTTTTATAGACATTGCATCAACATCTACTAGATGTTAAAAGGCATTTCCGAATGTAACTGAAATGTTGCTTTTAGTTCATTATAAAGACTTCCTTTTGAGGAAGTTCTAGTAACATCACAGTAATGTAAAAAGGCAGCGCTTCAACATCGCTGAGAAGTTCAGCTGTAACATCACAAAAGTGAACAGCCCTAAGCTGGGCATAAGCGGTTGTGAAGATGTTCATGTGATGAAAACAAGAGGAAAAAAGGGAAGAACATTAGCACAATGTGATGTTAAATTTACGTGACTGTAACAATTATTTGCATAGTGGGTAACAGGTCCTAGTTATTTAGAATTTCTGCAAAACTTTTTGCTTTCGGGCCCATATACGTCATATAGAAAATACAATAAAGGTACAATAATTTTTTATTAGCATTCTGCCGCAATATGTGTATTCCTCGGAATGTGGCAATAGAAATAGATTCCTCCACAATTGTGAATAATTTAGCTGAAGAGGTTAAATTTTTTTTTGAGATAGATTTTCTGTTTTAATAAAAGCTTCAATTTTCAATCATCTATCACTATTCAAAATAGGTGCTCCCAAATTAATATACAGGTAACATCTCGGCTGGTATGGGAATGCGGCGAAGAACTTAGAAGACTGGCGACTCGGAACAGGGTAACACTGGAGTCCCAGGTCACAATGGAATCGCTAGCAATGAAAAAGCTGACGTACTTGCAAGAGCAGGATCGTCAACACTGATGAACGGACTCGAACCATCTGTGGGCATCCCCAGATGACGGCTCCTTTAAAAAATATATATACATGGTTATAACCATTTCAGCAGAAGAGGCAAAACGAAAAACGATGTTTAAAAATACTTTCAGATGTTCAGATTTTTCTTGAACTTGAAAAATTGCTTTAGGTCGTGGCACTCGATTTTTTTTTACCTTAGGCGGCGCCTTCAATAAAGCTTTTCCCTTCTAAACCTATCAGATTAAAAAAAACCAAAACTCTCCCCATGTTACCGTCCATAAATCGACACTGCGAACTATTCAATTGAAGACACTCTGTTAAACTAGCTAGCCCACCCGGTGGGCACTCGAGGCAAACCGGCAGGGCAAGGGATGCGCGAGGACAGGAGGGGACGATTTTAGGTTCCGGCGAGAGTAAGCAGACTTATCGAAATTTATGGACGGTGCCCATGTAAAAGCTACGTGAATGCTTTCGGCTGTTTCCAAACAGAAATGATTTGAGGCTGCAGCAGGTTGGTGCACCACTGCAATACGCTGTCTAGGTAAGAAACTACTTTTGGACAACGTATTTCCATATCGTAGGATAGGTAGAAGATCCCGGAATTAACTCATCTCGATTTCTTTTCATGGGGATACTTGTAAAGTAGATTGTACATAAATAGATAACAAACTATGGATGCAAAGAATGGATACGCATTGAAATTGCAAAAACAAGTCTGGAAGTTATAAAGAACGTTCGAAAAGAATTCACTATATTATTTGTCTTTCGCATTGTATTTTAGCAGATGGTGAATAGTTTGAGCACTTAGTTTAAATTTGGTTGTACCCAATTGCAGCATTATAAATTTGATATTTAATATTCTTGAAAAAATAAAAAATTAATCACTTAAATAAAGTTGAATAGATATTTAAGAGACCTTTCACTTTTGGTATTGAAAGAAAATCTTCTCTATATTTTATAATTTTATTCATGGCGTTATCAATATCACATAGATAACGTCAAAACTTAAAAATTGATCTGACCAAGCTCCCATTTGAAAATCAAAATCAAGCTTCAGGATTTTTCTCTAAAATCATTGGTTTACGAAATGATGAATTTATTCCTTTGCTTTGGTCCATACTGTATTTAGAAACAACTATTTTATCTTATTTCAAGCTATCTTACCTTGGAGTATTCGTAAAATGTTCCACAGACGTATCGTATCCGTTATTTTGATAAAATTGACTATTTAGCGGTGGTAAGTTCTCCCCTGGTACTGATATGGCCACCATATTCAAGTCTCTAATTCTCTTATGTACTAATTCCTCTTCCTTCCACATCGTGTGTAAAGAATGGATTAAGATGATTTCTATCACATTTATTATTATTCTAATGAGCCAGCAAGCTAACTCCGTTATACCATAAAGACTTTCTATTCTCTGAAATACATAAAATAATAATTGGATGTATTATGTAAAAATTGTAGATATAATTATTTCAATTATTTTGTGATGAGGTGGGCTTTTATGTAATCGAAACCAAGTTGTTTATTGATGGTAATTTGTTTGTGAGCTAATATCCTACGGGATTCATGATAATGTCCTTTTTCTAATACAGGTAATCGTTTTTGGTTTGATTGTTTTATTTTCTACGTTTCAGTACCGTTTATTAAAAAAACCGTTCCTGGATCGTGCACTTTATTCCAAGTATTAAACTATGAGAATGTTAGTTATTTCTTCACGATCATTTTTATCAAATTTTTCACAGTCTTAGACTCTAGCATATTATTATGGATTAGGTACCTCTAGCTGTTTTCAGGAAAAAAATTAAAATTATAACTCTTTATAACGGTGGAAATCGAAATATTAACAAAGATTATGATTTAATTTTCAATTGAAACAAACCAAAAATGAATATACCACAAGGAATATCCAGAGCATGTGAAAAATCCTGACGTCCCAAATACCAGAAAATAGTAGCTCCAGCCAACAAAAATTGAAAGATCCCGTTTGTAATATATGATAACACGTGAAAAATGATTTAAGTCACATTTTCTACTTTTTTGAGAAAATGAATTCAAAACTTTGAAGCTTATAGCATCAGAAATAATAAAACACACACAAAGCACGTTCTTCGAATTTATGAACTCTCTCAACTCTCTCAGCTTTTGTGGAACAGTTTATTTGAATAAATATTTGTTTTGTAGTTGTTTTAAACTAATCTTACCCAGTATTGAATGCTCATGTATATAACCAAGCCGGCTTCTGGGAAAGTTAAAAGCGTTACCGATAGCATCCAGCCTATCAGACAAACAGGATTTTTCTGAAATAAAAATATAACAGTATTATTATCGATGGATTCATAAGATATTGAGCAGATATATACAAAGTCTACATGGGAAAAAATTCAAGTTAATGGTAATTCATCAATACCAAGGACGAAAAACTGTCTATTAATCGAGTCTGCAAAATGATAGTCGAGCGTAATCAGTTTGACTTGAGTCGGAAATTAAGTGGAGGGGATGGAGAAATATTTTATTTTGTTTACATATAAACACACATAAACTAATTTTCTTTTCTACAAGTTATCAATTGACTGAATGAAAGAGAAATAATTATGGATACAACAACATTATTAGATGCTGATACGAATTTATATGCTTTATGTCTCTTATTCACGCATGCATCGGCAGATTGCTCCATACGTTAACATGGGTCTTATTATTGCAGTGTAGATCCAGGTGACCACACGGGGCGACAGACCCCATGTCTGGTCTGACCCCTCTGGACCTACACGTCAAGGAGGTTGCGTTAATGGCCATGGTACGATTGCGCACGGCTGGTGTAAGCCCCGAAGTAGGAATGGGCCAATTGAGGTTGAGCCTATGGAGGGAAGCGCTCACTGCGCTACCTCTGCTGCAGGCAGCCAACGATACAATTGAACCCAGGTTTTTGTTTAACAAACCCTACAAAATTCAAATAAAACAGAACACAGAGCCAGATGCTGCAAATGCAATACGCATATATACAGATGGTTCAAAAATGAAAGAAGGCTCTGGCTGTGGAGTTTACTCGAGAGCACTGAGCCTCAAGATTAAGTGGGGAATGGGAAACAATACCAGCGTGGTTCAAACAGAACTGGCTTCTATCTCAATTGCCACAAAAGAACTAACCAGAAGAGGAATTTCTGGCAAAAACATAATAATCTGCACTGATAGAAAACAAGCCCTATTAGCCTTGAACAGACAACGTGTTATATCGAGACTAGTACTAGAGTGCCACCAAGATTTAGCTGACGTCTCGGCAGATAACAACATTATCCTGAGGTGGGTTATAAGGGCACGACAGGAGTAAAGGAAATCGCATTGCTGATTCTTTAGCCAGGGAAGCCGCTGGACTAAAAATTCTAGGACCCAGTGACACCTACGGCCTAACGACTTCGACAATTGCGGAACTAGCCAAACGTTACACCCATGCTCAATCCCTTAAGAGATGGGATGGAATCAAAGGAAGCAGTTTTGCCAGGATCACCCTGGGCGCCGAAGAAATATTTGGCGATGACCAGGAAAAACCTACGTTTAACAGTAGGATTTCTGACTGGTCACTGTCAACTAAGTAAACACCTCCATACTATGGGGCTAGTGGACACACCTCTATGCAGGATGTGTGAACAGGAAGATGAAACTGTCAGGCATGTCTTATGCGAGTGTCCGGAGTTATCGTCAATAAGAGAGTGTGTGTTCGGTGAGTCTTGGCCTACACCTGCCGATATAAAGGAGATGTCTCCCAGTGACCTGTCCACCTTCCTGAGAAGGACAGGATGGACAACTCCTCGGGAGGATGTACAATGGGTCACATGTGGCCTAAGTGCTGTGAGCCTACACACTCACCCTCCCTACTCTACAGATACAGATGCGTCGGCAGATCGCGCGTTTCAATTGAGTAGTTCGTTCTTTTTGGTGCTTACTTACATCACTTTATCTCAGATCACTTTAACTGAAGTGAGCTGAGATCTCAATCAAAAAGAACACACCTATTAATAAACAGTTATTCGCCGAGATGCATATTCAATTTTTTTGTCGATCCCTACAAAAAATTACTTATCTTGAATGAAAAAACGACTATTGTCGAAAACAAGAGTTTTTGGTCAGTATTCACTTGTCTTCCGCTGTGCAAAAGAACAGTTTGTTTCATCTATTAATATTAATTTTTTATTATTATGAACTAGTCAGGGAAAGTAACGATATAAAATGGAAAAGATTTCCACCAGAGACTTTTTGGAACGAAAGTATTATGTACCTACCTAGTATTGACTACTTTCCTAGATTTGTGAGAAGAGCCTTGCAAGCATTGCTTGAAGCTCGTGGAATGCAACAGTTTTTCGTCCATAACTTTTTTAGATTTAATTGTACAAAAAAATTGTAGGCATCAAAATTGTAGGGAATGTTGTCCCTATAAGATGACGTAGAGGAAAGTCACCAAATATGCAATAGTATCCTAATATGGAATGCCTTCATTTCTCTAAGACTATAAGTATGAAACGCAGTACTCGACCATCTTCTGTTTCATTCGGTCTACTAACTATCGCACCCACACCATCGAGTCAGTTGCGCGAATGCTTCACGTGTGGCAGGCGTGTTTTGTTTTGTTGTCGTGCAGAAAATTTTAAAGGTAAGTAATAAACGAGTATTACCAGCTGTTATGTTTGTTAATGTAAGTGTTATACTATTGAGTATATCGGTATTATGTTTATTTCACCATTTTGTGATCTTTTGTCATTAAAATATTGTGACTTTAAAAAATATTTAGAAGAGTTTGAACTAGTATAAAAATCCAAATATGGACAGTCGTCGGTGTCTAATTATGGAATATTAAATTGAATGCTTGATGTGTGGGCTCTGGGCACATTATGATTGTGCTGGTCCAGAGTTTGAACAATTTAACGAGCCGATTAGAAACTCAATATTTTTAATATCTTTGTCTCAGTGGCTATTGAGCTTTGAGCACTGTTTTCTCCGCATAGAGTACATCTTGTTCACCAATTGATACTGATAAGATCACACATCAGAAGTGTGCTATAAGAACTTCATAGCAGCCACTCCGGAGGACATTTGGTACTAAAGGACAACTTGCACGAGTTCGGGAAAGATATTGTTGGGTCAACTGCCAAAGGAACGTGAAAGATTGGTACAAGAAATGTGATATGTGCAATAGTAGAAAAGGTCCTGAAACAAGAAGCAAAGGAAAAATGGCACGGTATTTTTCCAGTGAGCCTTTTGAAAGACGTGCTATTGCTATTGACAGGAAGAGGGAACAAATACCTGATGATTGTTATGGACTATTTTCCCAAATGGACCGAAATAGCACCTCTTCCTAACCAAGAAGCGACTACAGTAGCAGAGGCTATTTTAACAAATGTAATTGAAAGACATGGAGACCTTCTATTATCGCATTATGTGGCGCTATTCTTGAGATCCTTCGCAGTTATACGAATGCGCATGGTTACGAATGGTCAATTTCCGGATACTGTCTGAAAATGGTATTCTTGACCTCTTTTGGTAGAGATTTGCGAATATTTCCATTCGCGTGGTGAAATAAATTTGACTACATCGCAATGTCTAGATTATTAAGTAGTTTTGTGTCATCAGATTATGGTTAGATCGTAACTCAGGTTAAGCTTTCATTATTTGATACGATAAATGCATCTCGGATAAATCACCTCATTAAAAATGAAAGATCTACTCTTTAGAAATTCTTTAAAATTATGCAAAATTTATACTTGCTCAAAATATTATAAGGATCAATAGGATTGAACCTATTATATGAAATAATTGGTCCATATTCAAGATTTCCTGAATTTGCAATAGGTATATATGACAAATCATCCATTTCGTGAAATAATTTTATAACTGATTTTAATACCTGCATATAACCTATAAATTCTGTAAAACGCATACGCAAGTCGTTTAGTATTAGGTGCTCCTAAACTCGTTTAAGGAATACTTAGAGAGTAATGAAGCACTGAAACAAATTTACTGTTAATGCCCATCTTTTATATTGTGAAAGAAAGTAAATTGTAGTTCAAACACTTTTACTCTCGACATTTTTATTATAAATATGTTAGTAGTGAAAAGAAATTGCATACCTTCATTTCTCGGCTCTTTTATGTAAAATTGGGTAACGTACCATACCTACGCGTAATTGAACAATTATGTGGTGTTTAACATCAGACTCGACTACTAACGACCATTGTTTTCTTTATTTGGAAAATTATTTTTGTGCAATTATGGAGGTAGAAAACGTAACAGTTGCTGCTTAATGTATACATATTGTATTTTGTTATTGTCAATTATAGCCTCTCACTCAAGGTAATAGCTCTACATTGTTCTTGTGGCTGTTTTATTCTCTTTAAGGCGATTTGAAAATATAGTCAGTAGAAATGCTTGATTGAAATAAAAGCACTTATGGTAATAGTGCTTTCGACAGTGATATATAATACAGGGTGATCCGTTTGAAATAACTGAGAAAATAATGTACTTGAGGCTTAACTCACCATGTATTTCATTAAGTGTATAGCTGCAAAACCATTCGTGTTTGGAAATTTTGATAATCTTTTGTATAACAAATTACAATCCTTTATCGTTGCAATGGGGAAGTGAAGCAAATTTCAGTTTTATATTGAAATATAGGGAGTTGCATTAAAAAAAAACTTTGCTCTGGCACCAAGTTATGAAGAGTTTATTTAAATTTTTTTAAATATACTTTTCGTTTGGTCCTAAACAGTATGTTACATGACAAGTGTTAAGGCCGATTCATGCAACGTGCATTATAATTACATTTTCATTACATTATAACTACACTTAAATTACATTATCACTGCCTAATCAAACCAGTTCATGGAACGAATTAATTATGAACTGACAAGACTGGCAATTGATAAACGTCATATTATTTGAATCTCCACCATATTTTCCCAATACACCGCCTCTCCCAGTTTATTCTCTAACTTCTTCAAAACTTCCTCATTCTTCCAGCATCTAAACACATGTCCCACATCATCCTCCACTTCACATCTCTCGCACACTCCAGTTTCTCTTTTCCCAATCTTATGGAGGTAACTCACTCTCGACCCATGCCCTGTGAGCACCTGCGTCAAGAAGTAGTTCACCTCCCCAAATTTCCGGTCCACCCAATTTCTCCTGCTCCCAATCGCTCCTTTTAGCGCGCCCTCATACTCATCCCACCTTTTCTCCACTTCCTCATCCATCCATTCCTGTACTTCCCCTCTGCTCGCACCCCTCCAGCGTTTCTGTCTGGCTCTAGCCATCAAGTCCAATGGATAGGACCGTAACAGCACTGCTGCTGCCAGTCCACCCACTGTCCTGTACGCCTGCACCACCCTCAGAAGTATTCCTCTCTGCACCCGCAGGAGTGGTCTAACCCTCGCATTCACCCCAGCTTTCTCACCCCACACTTCCGCGCCATACAGCATACTCTGCTCTACCCTCCTATCAATTATCCTCCTCTTCCATTCTCCCGGTCCTTTCACATTACCCATCAATCTTCCCAGCCACGCTGCCCTTACTTTTGCCTTCTGTGCAGCCTTCAGCATATGGGTTTTGAAGGATAATTGGCTATCCAACCACACCCCCAGATATTTCACCGCTTCCTCCATCCGAATTTTCTTTCCCTTCACCATCACCCCCACCTCCCTTGCCTTGCTCCGCCCCACAGTAGCCCCACAGTCTTATCCTCAGCCACCTCCAGCCCATACCGCTCTATCTTCTCCACAATCTTTCTACACATCCTCTCCGCCTTTCTTTCTATCTCCACCTCTCCCTTTGCCGTACATACCAGACAGACATCGTCCGCATACACCGTAATCTCAAATCCCTCTTCAGATGCTATCCCACAAACTTTATCAAACACACACTTCCAAAGCGTCGGTCCCAGAACCGAGCCCTGGGGCACTCCAATCTCCGTCCCATACCTTCTCCCCTTAGTGTCCACTATAATCCAAAATGAAAGAGAATATCAATATCAATTTCGAGGTTACATGAGATGTCAAAACCAAAAACCAGGGAAGCAAACTTTACAAATCCTATGGAAATAACGGTCTGTCGTTTTCAAGGTCGTAGGCTTTTTGACGTCACGAAGGATGGAGGAGTGACGTCACGTTCAAACCGCGCGCTGCTTTCCGTACTTTTGATAATTTTTTTAGGATAGAAATCAAGCTCAAAAAAATATTAAAAAATAAGTGGACATTTTTTCATAAAATACTTTAATTTAAACCAATAAAAAAAATATTGAAAGGGCCCATTGTAGTACAAGGGGCAGCCGAATATTACAATGACCGAGTCTGACATTCATATTCAACCCGACTTTTGTACACTATTTTTCCTGTGTATGTATTATATCTAATTTTCGTATATGGTCGTAGGAAAAATAGTTTTCTAAATTTTACTTCATAAATTTTTTTGTAGGTCGCCATTTGTGAATATCGCTTTTTTGTAGTCAGTGTTTTATTATGTCGCTCATTTGTTTATCGCTATTTTATTAGCTATGTGTTGCATTAAAAGAAAACTTTGCTCTGGCACCGAGTTATGAAGCACCCTGTAATCTTGTGACTTATTTTGAAATAGCTTTTTTTTTAAATACATTTTTCTTATAACTTCTATGATTACAGACCTTCTGAGCTTTACCACACTAATCAATCAACCTATAAAGAGTCTACATCTACATATAAGTACATTATAAAATGCTTTGTCTTGAATGACTGACTGACAGATCTACGCACAGCCTAAACCGACGAGAGCATGCGCGTCCAAGCAGCATTTAACTTTCTCTACGATGTGACTGAATGTAAGCAGATTAGCCCAGTTGGTAGGATACTGAGTTTACAACCCAGAGGTCCTAGGTAAGCCCGGTTTGGACCTGGTTTTTTTCAGTTTTTTATTTCTTATTTTCTGATATTTTTATACATAGTTACACTTTAATCAACTGGGTTTGTGCCTGGGTTTTCTTTTTTTTTTTTTTAGTTTTCTATTTGCTATTTTTTGATATTTACATATTTACTTCAACATTGTCCTGAATCTTTGAGGCTGTGTTCTTTGTATGACGTAGGCATCCGATAAGAAAGGAGTAAGGATGTATGAAACAACGTGATTACTTGATTTTGCATAAACATTTTTTAACGAAGACGTGTTTCGTATTTTATTGAAATTGGAATGAAAAAAGGGGTGGAAAGTTATTTTGGGGTGATTATCAGTTGATATTAATACTACTTAATGCTTTTGATCTAAACTTCATTTTATTTTCCAAAACCGTTGAACTCACTTAAAAGCTTGGTGCAATGCAACACTGACATTCATAAAAACATAAAAAACTCATTGAAAAACCATTTTCGACTTCTACACGGATGAAGTCAGTGTATTATAAACTAAATTGCAATAATTACCGCAACTTATAATATTGTGTAGGCAATAATGTTGTAATCCGCCTTTCTTACATTTAATAATCCTTTTAAATCCTCGAATTTTTTTACAACCTATGTTTGATGTTCAAGACTAAATTAATGTTGAAATAAAAATTAGTTATTATAAAACATCATTTGGAAGGTGTCATTGGAGAAAACTTGATTTCTACTGTAAGTAAGTGTAGTAAAAATTATTCTTACAGAAATTGTATGATATATAGTCAGTCACAAATAAAAAAAGTTTCACTAGCTTTTTATTAATTATATTGCAGATGATGTATGTTCTTCAACTTTCGAACAAGATCCTATATGTATAAATAATGAGGTATTTTTATTTTTTGATAACATCGCTACCGGCTTAATTCTTCTCGGTGATTGATTCTTTGAAACTGTAATGTAGAAATTGTTAATTAGTAATACATATTATTATTTTTGTCTGCATCCTTTCTGTTTGTATGGGAACTATATAATATATTCAATCCAACGTATTTTTAATAATATCGACTGCAAACATAAGGTACTGTGTACAATTATTCAAAAACTATTTGTCCCCCGAAACACTATTTTATATAAGCGACAACAATGCATTTTTACGTGATATGCTATGTACCGATTATAATCTAAGAAAAAAGTCCCTTTACTCATAATTTTGGGTATTGAGGTTTTGAATGTTTTATATAATTCACTTTGAAGTGTCTAAAAACGAAATATACAAGTTATTTCGTTCCAGCCCCCGAAAGAGGTTGAAAAAAATAAGTAGGGTGTTTTTTTTTAATTTCACAAAAACCGTTGAGGTACAGGAGAAAGTTTGAAAAAGAATGGTCCAATTTATGAAAAAAAAAACAAAAAAAAGGGGATTGAGTAGTTTTGAATTTATATTAAAAATTTCAAATTGTTATAACTAATATTGTTATATTTTTTTCTCAAAGATGGAATTTCACGGTGGATGATTTATTACAAAAAAAATACCTCTCAACTTTTTGCCATCCTAATGTGATTTAGGAAAAATATGTTAAGGAACATTTTGGTGTAAAATTTAAAGCTTAACAATTTTTGTTTATATATGATATTTATCCCCTATTAGATTAAAATAAACTATGATAAGTCGATGGTTTCAAATTAACATGGCCAGATTTCAAAAAACATGTTAGATAACATCCCACCGAACCTTTCCACGTGAGTTCAACTCATTTTGTTCGGTTTTTCCGTCCAAGTTGAAATTAATAAAGATACACGTGCAAGCTAAATTCACCTTAAAATTGTTTCCATGATCAATAACGTGTCTTAAACGTGATTGTACCCATGTCGTTTATTATAACGATATTCAATACTTACAACGTTTTGCGTCGTTTAAAAATGTTCAAAACATTTGTAATACAATTAATTAAACGGTTTTATCGGTTGGAAAACAAAGTAGAACATAAATAATTTATTGGTTATTAGCATGAAATTAATATTACCCAATATTAACGAGTTCCTACACTTTCGATTCCCACAGATTCCGATTCGAAAACATTGTCACAAATTACATAGTACTTTTTAACTTTATCAGAGACGGGTTCAAGTATTTAACGCCTTCCAATATGTATGCTGTATAATTATTGTTACGATGTACGACCTTCGTTAATTCAAATTTGCGTAAACTTTCTTCTGAGTAACCGGAATTAAAATTTTCAACCTATCGTTAGAATCGAAATGGATCACCAGCCTTGTTCTTGCAAAACTTTGTGTGATGAATTAGACGATAATTATTTCACTCTTTTAATTAACTTGGTGTAATTTGAAATTCCCAAAAATGCTGTTTTAAGGTGTGGAAAGCATGGAGGGACAGAGTGAATGCTCTGCTGTTTCATCATATTTCAAACAAAGACGACACGTCGGGTTTTCCGACAGTCCAGATCTCACTATATGAGGATACAGTCGACAGTGGCCTCTTAGACAACGTACATCATACCTGCTATAGTGCAGCACTAGTTTGGACACATTTCAATAAACAAATAGCGGAAAATTTTGCCAAAAGTCTGAAACTCTTCTAGCTGCCCAGGTATTGAGTATTTGGTAGAACTTAATGAGATGTCAATTGCAGGTAATGGTTCAATGAAAGGTAATCTGCATTTTCATTGCCATCTAGACCATAGGTTCCCAACCTTTTTTTGTCTACTGCCCACTTTATGGATAAATTATTTTTTAACGCCCCCCTTTTTAAACATACTTAAAAACCGCTAAGTACTTATAACTGATTATTGAAACGCAACTTTATAGTATTCGGACAGAGTATATTTTATTGAAAATGAAACAAACATAATCAATTCTTATATAAAAACTAATGTGAAGGTTGAATCTGATGCTGTTCAATAAGTTTGTTGATATCAGGTTCCAATTTACTCAAAAACAGCCGCAAGTCGCCACGTTCGGTAACACGCAAACGATTTCTCTTTTTAGTAAGCAGCGTTACCACAGCATTAAATCCACGTTCACACAAATATGACGATGGGAATGCTAGGAAAAAATCGTTGAACAATTGACCACAATCCAGGGTACAATTGCGGGATCGGTTTTTGTAGCCAAAATTGTTGATATCCATTTTTGAACTTGATTTTTATTTCTTCGTTTGTTGTCAATTCTATAAGTTCTTCTTCCAGCTGAGGTGACATTGCTGTGTTGACATTTGAAAACGGATCCAACCCCCAGTCTGATTTTTCTCGAGATGTTACGTTGGGTTAATGTTTAGAAGAGTAAATGAGTAGAAAGTATGTTTTTGTGTCTTTTTTTATATATTTTATCACATAATTTATGTTTTTAAGTTTTTATATTTTACCAGAAACATTTTATTATTAATAAAATTAATTTTAAAAAATTCGTGCATAATATTTTCTTATTAGGGCCCTTGTTTTAAATTATTCTGTGTGTAACATAATTTTCTGAAAAATCCGATAATTTTGTCAACGCTGCTCGATAATTTCTTACCTCACGTCTGGCAGCACTAAGCAGCACGCACCAACAGGAATAAGACAAACGTGCATAAACTCGTTTATCTCATTCGACGCCCAATCGTACTCGACAAGCAAGAACAAGTATTATAGAACCAGCCGATTGATACAGGAATGTACAAATCGGATTATTTAACAAAAACTTGTTAAAACATGATTGCCCGCGGTCTATTATATCGAACCGAGTTTGAGCTATATCTTAATTAATATTAGTTGATGTTCACAAGATGTAGTCGAGAGTCGAGAGCTCAGTCGGTGTCTAAGAGTCTTCCTAGCTAGGTAGATGAAATTATAAATCGACCCCAAAGCCCTACACAACGCCCCCTTTTTTTTCTGGGTCTCTTACCGCCCCCCTTTAGGCCTGCAGCGCCCACAAGGGGGCGTTATCGCCCACGTTGAGAAAGACTGATCTAGACCAAGGTTTGTTAAGGCTTCCTATTGAGGAAATTATTTTTTGGCAGGTTAATACCAATTTAGACGTTACACAGTAAGAGTTAAATGCTTTTGAAGCCAGTTGACTTGTTAAGAGGATTTTAATTGTTTTAGGTGTGATATTAGTTCCACACATAAATCGATCGCATGAAGTTCCACCTGCATTGCAGTGACGTAGGATCCTGAGGAGCTTGATATTTCGGTCGTAGATCAGCGACTCGGAGCACGAGAAATTTTTTATTTATCCGCGTACCAACATGTATCTGATCGTAGTAGTCGCTTCCTACGGAGAACCAAGTAATCTCTATTCGAAATTCGCGAAAATGTTTCCGATAGTGGGCGCTGCAGTTTATGTTAAAGCTGTCAGTGTAATGGGGAAAACAATGCTAACCCAGATAATCTATGGCTAACCCCAATTTGTTTCAATACACGTACTGTAATGGCGATTTGGTTTGTTTTCTCCATTCCAATTTTGCTCGTTTTCGCGAATAAGGACGGTATAAGGCAAGTCAAGGTTTACTGCTAGAGCCATTGTAGCAAAGAATATTGAGACTTCCAGTGTCCAGAAGCAATCTGTTACACTCCGTATAAGCTTGGTTTTTTGCTTTAGCATTTGGAAATATACTCTATTCTATATCCTTGATTGCTGACGGTGTGGTGCTAAGGGCGCCAATAATTGCCAGAGAATTCTCTCTATGTATACAACACAGCATTGTTTGAGTCGTTTACTGTAAAACTTTTGTCCACTATAGGTTATCATTGGTCTAGCAATCATAACATATACCGAATAGATTAGTTAGAACTGAAGCCACAAAATTTTTAACAATTCCTACATGTCCACAAGGATAGTCTGGCCCTTTGAATAGTTTTTTCCAAGTGAGCGTGTAAGTTTTTCATCCGGGATACAGTCCGAATGATTTTTACTCCCTTTTTACACTATTGTAAGAGATTGGAAGAAGTTCCCATCCTTTTGCAAGAGTAAAGAGACATCTATTGCCTTTGACCTAACTGTCAACATTGTCCAACGTTTTTTGGAATATATAAAAGACTGACTACAGCAGGTGGGATAGTACCTACCTCCCCTTGTGGCAGCCGCTGAAAGCTTTAAACCTAATTGCCTTATCCTGAAGAGATGTAGTTCAGTTTGGGGTTAGTAAAAAAAGGATAATGAGCAACGCTTTTCATCCCGCTCGAGGACTTTAACTATGTCCAGGCTTTGGATGTATAATTTTTCCTCTTCGTATTCTCTGAACTTATGAAGCAGGTATTGAATAAATTCATTTTTAGCTAAGCAAACAGTTTTGATAAGAAATCCTGACACCGGTGGATTTTTAATTTGAGTTAACTATTTTCCTACTGTACTAAATATACAGGGTAATCCGGCTAACATCATCGATGTAATTTTGAACTAAAGCAGTCTGAATATCACACTTATATCCGGCAATCAATAATTTTGTGAATACAATGTATAATATGTAGGTATACATTCAATGATTCAGTAAAATACATGAAAATGGGTTCTGATTTTTCACTCAAACTTACCGTAGCTAAACCGTGGATAAGTAGAGCTGCAAATAAAGCCATTGCAAAATATCCTGCGCTTAATAGTACGGCTGCAGGTGGTAAGGCAACTTCTGACTCTAAGATCCATAGTAATTCGAATGCGAATGCAATTAAATACGCAATCTGGAAAAAAAAGTTTGATGTTAATAAATGAATGTTTATTCCAATATTATAGTATTTGAAGATTAGATGCTGGAATCGTGGCGAGCTAGGGCATGGACGCAGTTCGTGTAAGCGCCCTAGGACTCCAGCAATCCAAGATCCACCAAGGATCGTTCAAAAGATCCTCTCATCACATCCTGGCGCAAGTCACTAAAATGTCAACTCCCTGTCTCGACAACTGTGCCCAGCAAACTGTTCCCACTGCAACATGGCAAAATATGAAGAATTCAGTTTCAAGAAATACTGTATATATATATATGGTATGGACCTCTCTGGAACATTATGGGACTCTCAGTCTCATTAGCTGAATGTTCCTCATGGTCTTGCACTGTGGACATTCGTGACCATTGATCTCATTAGTTAAATGGTTGCGATTGGCACAGTGTTGGATTGTGGTGTTTCAGAGAGTTCCATATCGTTCTAAATATACTCTGACTAAGGATAACATTAAGATGTCACACAGAATTATATGTATTGAATTTTCAGTTTAAAATAAATATATTTAAATTAAGAAAGAGATACAAATGGGGGTATGGACCTCTCTGAAACATTACGGTTCTCAGTCTCATTAGCTGAATGTTCCTCATGGTCTTGCTTTGTGGGCATTCGTATCCATTGATCTCATTAGTTAAATTGTTGCGATTGACACATTGAATGATTGTGGTGTGTCGGAGATTTCCATATCTTTCTAAATTGTACTCGAGTTAATAATACCATTAAAATTTTCACACAGAATGTTGGGTGTATTGAATTTTCAGTTTTCAAATGAATATATTTACATTATGGAAGGGTTGATAATGGGGGCATGGACCTCTCTGAAATATTATGGTTTCTCAGTCTCATTAGCTGAATGTTTCCTCATGGTCTTGCAGTGTGGGCATTCGTAACCATTGACCTCATTAGTTAAATGGTTGCGATTGGCGCATTGTTGGATTGTGGTATTTCGGAGATTCCCATGTCTCTCTTAGTATACTCTGACTTATGATAATATTAAAATTTTCACACATATTTTATAGTATTGAGTTTTCAGTTTCAATTAAATATATTTACATTGAGCAATGGGTAAAAATGGGGGCATGGACCTCTCTGAGACATTATGGATTCTCAGTCTCATTAGCTGAATGGTCCTCATGGTCTTGCAGTGTGGGCAGTTGTAGCCATTGACCTCATTAGTTAAATGGTTGCGATTGGCACAGTGTTTGATTGTGGTGTCTCGGAGAGCTCCATATCTTCCTAAATATTTAATTTTCATTTTCAAGTAAGTGTATTTACATTGAAATATAATTCAGATCAAATATTATTTGTTCACATATGTAAAGGCCAACTGGCTTAATAACCTATAATAATAAATTTAAAAAGTATCTGTCATTCTGTCAGTGTGCTGTTGAGATTTCAAGCACGTGGTTTGATAACCTAACTTGAACAAAATGAATTTTAATGTATTTTAAGTAATTATAAAATAAGTTTTTAAAAAACAGTAATAAAATGTGACCAGTGTTATTTTAAAAAAATAGACATAGTTTTTTAGTGTTGCTGATGGCCATCAATGTTTTAACTTTATCATATTCACGTTACAATCTCAACAAGTTTGTAAGTAAAAAATTATTAAAAAAACATTTCAAAATTTTTAACAATATATTTTTATGTAGCTTCCCTGATGATGGGTGAAAATTCACTCGAAAGCTTGGATTAAATACTTATAAGAGTACACTTATACGTTTTATTGCTGCACTCCCTAAAAATATCTCCACAGAAGTTACTTTCTAACTAGTCAGCAAAGACTACCCTTCAATTCTATATATATATATATATATATATATATATAACTTGCCTATTAGGTATAGCCATATATTTTTTCGGGGGTAATATCCCTAATGCATTTGATTTTTCCGGAAAAATTCGGAAAATCGAGTTTATTAGTAATTTGTTTTAACAAATAGCATAAGCGAGAGTGGTTTCAAAAATCCGAGTCGAAGACGAGGATTTTTCTACATTCGCAAATACTATTTGTTAAAACAGATTACTTAGAAACGAGTGTTCCAATTTTTCCACAGGAAAAATTAGATGCACCAGGGATATCAGGTGAGATTATTTCCTGAGTTAAATAAACATTTCATCTTAATACATACAACATTTTTTTAAATTAAAATAATAAGAACAATAATTAGTAAGAACAATATAACTTTCAAGCTAGGAAAGGTAATTACTTCAAACTCATTTTAAATTACAATTAATATGAAAATTACAATTATTATGTAGGTTACAGGAGTATTGTTAGCGATATCGGTTTGAGTTTCAGTTGAAAAGTTAATAAATTCGTAAGCGTTGTTTGTGATCTTTGTTGTAGGTAACGGTACTTAGCAACACAGCATAGAAACCATCAAGTTGGTTTTTACAAGGCAACTTGTCAAACTTGCATAAATTTTTTTCTATTTTTTCCGGAAAAACTGCTGACAGCTAAGTTGACAGTTGTTAAGTGAGTTTTCCATTAAAATTTATACTTGATAGCGATTGGTCAAAATTAATAGAAAGGAAATAATCACAATAATGTGACATTTGGTTACTACTCTCACCATGATTATTCCATATTTAAAAATGCCTTGATCCCTCATTTGCTACGACAATAAGTCATGACACATTTCAAATTATGATTACTATTTTCACATTTAAGGCGCGTAAATGAAAATGTGAACAATATAAGTGTTATGAAATCAAACAATTTTATTTTGTTAAATCTACATTGTATTTAAACATAAAGTGACGCGTTTCGCTAACACAGTAGCTTTTTCAAACGAATGGAGGTATAATGAGAAACTTTCTATTTATACAGTGCCTTAATACTAAATTATACGGATATTTAACAATAAAATTATTATCTATTTACAAGGAAATGAAATGAATTTGTCTAAATATGGGATTAACTAAAGTATTTAACAAGTTTACCTGGAAACTCATTCACAACCATCCTACAGGAATCTATCTAGGTAAAAAGGTTTAATAATGGAGAATTGTTAATATCAAGTTGGTCGTTAAGAAGATTATCTGAATATTTGTTTTTATTTATCTCTAGGACTTTTAAAAGATTTAATTTGAAGGATTTAGTTTCTATATGCAAAATTTCAAAATTTGAATCGAAAGAGTGTTGGTTTGCTAATAAATGATTTGAATAGTTGGAATCTTATTTTTGATTGTCATAACTACGTTTGTGTTCTGAAATTCTAGTTTTAAAATTCCTAAAAGTTCTACCTATATAAATTTTATCACAGTCGTCATTACCACATTTTAATTTATAAACTCCTGATTTATTTAGTTTTGAAGATTTGGATTTGTTGTTTTTAATGAATTTGGATAAATTGTTGTCAGTTTTGAAGCAAATATTCAAGTCTAAAGTTTCTAAAAATGATTTTATTTTTAAGGATGGTATTCCAAAGTAAGTTAAGCTTTTAAATTGGTTATTTTTGTTTTTATCAGAAGGAAATACTTGTTCTAGAGTATGTTTTCGTATCTTTTTATTTATGATGTTGTCAATTAAATTTGGATCGTAATTATTATTAACCGCTATTTGCTTTATTATATTCAGTTCTTTATTGTAATTGTCAATATTCAATGGAACTGTTAAAAGTATTATGTATCATACTATTGAAAACTGCTAATTTATGACTGATTGGGTGGACTGAACTATTATGAATTGTAATGTCTGTATGTGATGGTTTGTGAAATATAGAAAAGTCATGTCTATTGTTTATATTTGAAATTGTAAGATCTAGAAAGTTTATGGACTTATTTTGTTCAATTTCTACTGTAAATTTGATATTTTTATAAATTTATAATATCAGACTGAATTATGGGATTAGTATTATTGTAAGTGAGCAAGTTATCAACAAGAGTGATAGTTTCATCAGGAGGTATATTAGGGAATAGATTTGTTACATCGAAAGATATTAATTTAGACAAATGAGTTAGTTTTATATCTTGAATATTATTAATTAGTTCTGTTGAGTTTTTAATTGAAAATTGAGGTTTGAATGAACAATATTTGGAAATTATATCTATTAGAAATTTTGAGATTTTAAATGACGGTGCTGTGAAAAAAGAAACCCTTCTTTATGAAGTTTGATTATAAGTATAATAAGTATATAAGTGTAATGACGCTTCAGTAACGTATTTCCACTTGTACTATGCACCCGTGCAAATTATTAAGCATCTACCCCACTTATAAGATACGTAATAACTTATTTATTTTTGTAATTAATTTTGCCCCATCTGAAAAATTCTTACAATATTTCTGTCAATGAAGCACATTTCTCTCTCACAATTTTTATCACCGCAGTCTTGAAAACATGGCCAATGAACGTCTTTTACACCTATAAAATTATACCTAATTGTATTCAACCACACCGTTAAACCACTCTCGGTATGGAAAACGAACAGACGTGAATGAATGCGCAATATTAGCCACCTATATAAGTTTCTGCGGATATGCAAACTGTTAAAACAGAAAGACTAAATCAAATTCGATCCATTTTATTGTTATGATACGGTAATTCGATTATAAGAATTCAGGGCGCCTCATCAGTATAAGTGATAATATGTCCTTTCAAATTGCAAACTGAAATGATCTATATTTTTTGATTTTCAAAGACTCTGTAAGGCGTTATAGTATTATACTATTACCTTAGACATCTATTGATAACACGCTTCACTAAAATGACAATTTATTTACAGAAAACTGTGAATAAGTAGATAACCTTCCATTTCCTTATCCGGGATGTGGATGCATTTCTGTGTTTTTTTCCTGCATCTTGTTTCATAAAAGTGATACACTGCGGAAATTATCCAAATGGCCAATCATGCCATTAAATTAAACTCATATGAAACCGCGTGAAGAGGGCTAGCTCTTCAATAACAGGGTGAAACCAAAGGCTGCCTTGGCTTTGCTATCCGATGAAGGATATATGTAATTTAAATTTCAAAACTTCAACTTAAAATCATGCTAGAACAAAAAAAGGGTTGAACGAGGATAATCCGAAACAATCTCCTGGCCTGGGAATGTTTATGCTGGTGCGAACGGATCTATTATAAGTCATGTAAACTCTATGAAAACACGCGGATGATGATGTTTGACAAGAAGCCGTGATTGGGAGATATACCTATTGAATATGCCAATACGAAAAGTAGAGCCAAAACATCGGCATCTGCGATACTTATTCGCGATATTTAGGCTATAAATATTCATCATTGTTTGTAGTGTGTATTGTAAAAGACAATTATTACAAAATAAAGATTTATATTGGTTATTATTTACTACTATCGAACGTGGGAAACATCAGATACTCTATTACCAGAAGATATTCATGAATACTTTAAAGTGATTTATAATGAATTCGTTCCAGATGGTATGTTTACTTTTCAACAGTTCAATTCATAAAAAACTATTAAAATAGTTTTGGTTTGTGAACACAATATAATTTCAAGCAAATTTCTAGAAAATACAACTACATAGTTTTTATCAAAATTGCAGTTACCAATTTGCTATATGAAATGGAAAAGTATCAGCGTAATGCATTTTTTTATCGATTACGACTTGACGACAGCGACAAAAGTTACCATCAACTTTTACAGCGACAAATGCACTATGTACCTATTAGTGGTTTTATTTCATTCATTTTTCAATCAATTATGATGCGGTGTCCGTTTCCGAACTAAAAGTTTGACATTTCTGTTAACATTGATTCTCTGGATTTAAGAACATCGAAATTTAGTCATATTTTTAATACCTGCAAGTCTGACATCTACGGCCTAACGACTTCGACAATTGCGGAACTAGCCAAACGTTACACCCATGCTCAATCCCTTAAGAGATGAGATGGAATCAAAGGTTGCAGTCTTGCCAGGATCACCCTGGGCGACCCCTGGGAAGCTGGCGCCGAAGAAATATTTGACGATAACCAGGAAAAACCTATGTTTAACAGTAGGATTTCTGACTGGCCACTGTCAACTAAGGAAACACCTCCATACTATGGGGCTAGTGGACACACCTCTATGCAGGATGTGTGAACAGGAAGATAAAACTGTCAGGCATGTCTTATGCGAGTGTCCGGAGTTATCGTTAATAAGAGAGTGTGTGTTCGGTGGGTTTTGGCTTACACCTGCCGATATAAAGGAGATGTCTCCTAGTGATCTGTCCACCTTCCTGAGAAGGACAGGACCTAGGAGGACAACTCCTCGGGAGGATGTACAATGGGTCACATGTGGCCTGAGTGCTGTGAGCCTACACTCACCCTCCCTACTCTACAGATACAGATACAGATACCTGCAAGTCTGCAAATAAATTTGCGAAGAGCAAAATGAAGAAGTGCTTTGTAATGATGGTATTGATTGTATTCTAGCAATGTATGGTGCTAAAACTGCCAAATGCTTGAATGAACTGCGATATAAACGTTTCATAGCATTAGCTTCGAAAAATAAAAGCGTACAACTTAATTCCTTACCTCCGACAGAAGATGCAGCAAAACAACATATTAAAAGAGTCTACTTACAAGTTCAGCAATGGAAAAATAATTCATTGATACCACCTGAAGAATGGGGTTGGCGAAAAGAGAATTATTTAAAACCAATCAAAATGACACAACCAGCAGCACCTGACAACGTTTTAAAATTTATATTTTGCTCTTGCAAAACAGGATGCGGTTCAGCGTGTGGCTGCAGAAAAAGTGGTCTTCATTGCTCACCAGCCTGCATAGTTTGCAGTGGAAATGACTGCAGTAACCACCCACCACTTGAAGAAGATGAAGAAGTCTCCGAAACGCGAAATGAGAATGAAAATTAAATGTACTTTTTTTGTAGGTATATGAAATAATGAATTTTCTATGGTCAATAAAAAATTTATATTTTGGTCCACAAATTAATTCCATGTCATTACTACACAGAACAAACTTATAGATAATTGTTTATAACATTCATTAATATATTTACAAGTTTTTAATTGATATTGTATAGTAGAAATTTTTTTTGTGCATAAATATCACAGATACTGTTTAAACAAGAAAAATAGTTCCGTCCCCACTCCAAGAGGTTTCTGATTTTAAAGAATAAAAAAAAAAAATTTGAAAAAAAAAACATCAAAATCGGAGCTGTTCTTGAGGACTTCCGAAGATTGCCTGTTTTATGTATTCCTTGACTCTACTAAAGATGCTTCCATATCGAGAAAATAAATGTAGGTAGTTAAAATATCGGACATTTCATTTATTTTATTCAATTCGACCCTCTAAAACCATTTTCGTGCAATTGCACGCGAAGTCAGTATTTCGCATTCTCAGCAGAGTCCGCGAAATTCAATTTCGCGACCGTTATCCATACCAACGGCTGCGAAACCAAACGTCACTTCCAAATTTGACATTTATAAAAGACTACAAAGACAAGGATTATTTATTATTATTATTATTTTTTTAGTATATTCATTTACAATTATCTAGTCTGATAATTGTAACGTTTGCACGAAAAATAGTGTGTATGCCATGGCCGCGAAACTTTTTAACGACCTCAAGATTATCTTGCCTCGGGGATGGGTAATTTGGTCCCCGCTACCTGTGTTAATCCTTTGGTAGCCAGGCACTTCGATAATCCGGCTGGTAATTTCGCCCCCAAACTAAAATATAATTATTTCTGCTTCTTGGAAATTTTTAGGAATAACAGGTAGTTTAGACGGATATAAAACCCTTATATTATTATAATTTGCAATCATTTCAATTATTACTTAGTTTGAGTAAGTGTGAATTGTTGTGAGAAAGCAAATTATGGAGGTGAAAATTATTAAAAGTAATCGTGGCAAGGATTTACTTGTAGTTAACGGTTACAAGTTTAATTTCCACAAAAAACTGGAAACTTCAGAAGAAACTTGTTGGAAATGTACCAACAGAAAATGTAAG
>CAJUYH010003003.1:0-24511 GCA_910591685.1 Galerucella tenella
ATATATATATATATATCGACACTTTTCACAAGTCACCATACGAATATGGGCTTTTTATTACAAACTTTTCAACATTATGTTCTTCGTCCAATATCTTTATGATCCTGTTTTTTTTTTTTTTTTTTTTGGTTGGTTATTGTTAGTGCTTCACTGGAATGATGCATATTGGCCATTGCATATCAACAATGGACTTGAGGTGTTTATTTATTTTATATTATTATTACTATTTCTTTTTTTTTTTCTTACATTCGTAAAATTTATTATTACACAGTTTTTTGTTTGAAGTCAACTTTTGAGAAATATATCCGGTGACTGATAAAAATTAATTTGTAACAATGGCCTACTCTGTCATTATTCTTATTCGTGATGTAATAAGTGTGATTTTGGTTTTTGTTTTTTTTTTTGTGGGCAATTATGTGTCATTCAAAGTTTGTATTCAAATACCAAATCACCTCGAATGAAAAATAATACAATACAAAATGGTTGACACAGAAAATGAATGAAATATCACGATGCGCCAATAAATTGGGGCACATTCCAGTCGAGTTTTGACATAGTGATAGCTCGATAGCGATGATATAATTATATATTAATCTTTAAATATCGTAAGTGACCACGAGTGTAGTTAATACGATGGTCATTAATATGCTAATTAAATGGTAATCTCTTTGCGATAATTATGTAAACTATCTGTATGCTTTTCTGAAATGCACGAAACGTATAGAAGGGGGGGTGGGTTAGGATTAATAATTTATGATGTTTATTTATATCTTTGCGTATACGCTGAAGACGCTCTACGAAAACATATTAAACAAAAAAAAGTAAGGCCTTTTGCATAAAAATAAAGCCCCGGGTTTAATGAAAATAAACCTATAATGTGTTTATATAAAGACAAAAAAAAATGAATTTGTTAGGTGATTCTGAATAGTGCGACAAGACTGGAGTATCTTGATCTAAAAGCGAATCGAGGACAATTAAGTAAAAATATGAAATGAAACCTCATGTCTTGGAATCGCATTATAAGAGAAGCGATTGATTATTATCGTCATCGTCGTCTAGCCCATAATTGAAATAGTAGGCACGTGAAAAGAAAAAAATGGCAGAGAATTCAAAAGGACGTGTAATCGCCATGGCTGTGCATCACATAGCAAAGCTCGGTACCTTATTTTTGTATGGAAAAAAAAAAAAAAAATGAAACGTAATTTGTTGGTAGATCAACGAATTATCTAATATGCATCAAATGTTGTTTGATATTTATGCAACTGGCCACCGCGTGGCCTTGCTTTGCACGCCGTCGTGCTGGCTGTGGCTGCAAATCATAAATCCTCCGCAAATGGTACCTGCTTTAAATTTCATGAGTCGTAAAAATTTTCCTTTGTTTTTCATCACTTGTATTTATTTTAACAGTGATACGAGTCTAAACGATTGTTTATATTGTGACAAGAATAATCTTTGATAAGCTGTGAAAGTAACTGTTATTGAGCAACTGTATTATATTGTCTTGCACGATTTTCAACGGCTTGTGCTACAGACAATTCCTTATCAGTGTTTTGGCAATTGAAGTGAACAACCGGGCGCTGCATTTAATATGGACAGAAAAAATAAAAAAATACCGAATAAGAACAAGAAATATATGCCTTATCATAAAGAGGATTCCTCTATGTGTGCGTGTGTGTGTGTGTGTGTGTGTGTGTGTGTGTGTGTGTGTGTGTTTGACTAACATTCAAGCAATTTGTTGTTTCTAAAACATTGCGCGGTCCTCCATTTTGTATCTCGCGTCTGATCAACATTTTTAATCGCTCATTGTCGTTCAATTTATTAATTATATAAATGTTTCCCATTACTCGATCATATTCTATTTAATATCGGGCCGTTTACTATTATTATTATTATTATTATTATTATTATTATTAATACTATTTTTTTTATGGTTATTCATGTGCCCACCCCCATGTATATTTACATAACGCACAGCTCAACCTCGGGAATATTCAGATTCCATTAACGCACTCGATTTTCATCTATTAATTCTGACTCGAATCTCCGAGATTAATATAATTGTTTTTTTGTTTGCGTTATTTCACTTTCGTTTTCCTGCATGGCGAAGGACAGACGCTGAGATTTAAATAACTAAGAAGAGTGAAATAAAGATGAGAAAAGTAGAAAGTTTGAAATCGTGAGTGAAAGAAAGCTGAAGGCTCCCGTACATTAGCGTATTCTCTCTATCGAGCTTGATGCCATCATGTGATTATGAAATTATTTTATAGTTTACACTTTTAAAAATGAAAAGAAACACCATGTTGCAAATTGTCATATGGTAATAATGGTTGTTCAAGTCTCATTGTCAAAATGAAAAATTTGTGAAGCAAAAAAAAAAGAGAATCAGTGAGATGGTGTCATTCGGATATCGATAGCGGGTTTACGCGTAGTTCTGTGATATGTAAAATGTAGCGCATAGAAATTGATTGTTCTGATGCGTAATGCGGTTAAAATAGGAAACGTATCTCATCAATTTTTTGTATGTGGTATATCATATCAGATTATCTCGATGGAAAATCTGCTGTCGGCTGGTGATAATGGTGGTTGGAAATAACATTGAAAGGACGAAAAATGAACGATGAAAGATAATTAAATTAGAACAGTTGGATTATGTATGAGTATCCTATACGGCTGGTACATCTGATTTGAATAAAATGAAAATTTAAAGTGATGCGGAGCAAAACAAGGAGGGGTGAGAAAAGGTGAACAGTAGGAAAAAAAAAAAATAAATAAATGAATTCAAATACGAGAGCGCAAAATAATAATATAGCATAAACGGGGCAACGACGAGACCTCTGCTAACTGATACTCCGTACTATACTCTGACTGTTAGTTAAATATATTAGAGATAGCTGATGGTTGTTTTTTAAAAATAATTGAAGCAGAAATAAAGCACGTGCTATCAAAAAATTGAAGTGAAAAAAGTGAATAAATAAATAAATAAAAATAAGAAAAAGAAGTATTGTAGAGGTGTTCGCATATAGATTTTATAGCTAAATAAAATAAACACACATCGATGTGCAAAATCATATAAAAGACAACACGCACACAAATAAATAGTGATCGTTCATAAAGCGTGTAAATATGAAACGTGTCGCCAACTAATGAGAAAGATAGGCGTGCTTGCAAAAATTTACTTAGTATTTGATCCAGTTATCATCGTGGTTGCCATATACTATATTCAATAAAAGAAATAGCGAATGTTTTTGTTGTTCTTTTTGGGGGAAAAAAAAAATTATAATAATAATAATAATATGAAATGATGAACATAAAACATTGACACGCCTCGTGTGATGCCAAATTACACATAGATGGCATCCGCCGAGAACGGAGTGGTATTGGTTTTTATGTTTGTTAATATTCGTATTAGATGGCAGGACTTTATCATGATTTCATTCGCGATTGAAACAATCACCGATTAATAATTGGTAGATGAATAATTGGTACGATTATAATGTCGCGCGCGCCTCAGTTTATAATACGGTGTAACCGTCGTTTTATTCTCAATCAGGATGATAATAATAATGAGATAATATCGACTTATAGTGGGGAAAAAAAAGGACAAAAATAAATAAATAAACTCCGAGTACCTTGATTGTAACGCTGAGCGCTGTGATATTGCGTATATAAACATTTTTTATTGTTATTATAAATGTGAATATGCACATTGTAATATTATACAAAATATTATCTCCTTCAAACAAGACTGATCTTTCGCCAATTTATATGAAAATAAACGAATTAAAAAATCTTACAAAAGAATAAATCAAGTTGGGCAGCCGCGAACGCGTTCACATTTACTGCGTGTGTGTTACTGTCGATACATCCGTTTGTTTATTAAATATTGATTGCAAAACATATTAAATATGATTGTACGATGCCGTCCGCGACAAAGAGAAATAAGCAACAAAACGGCTGCACTCTCCCCGCGTTACCTGTAGTCTTGTTATTCGTTTAGAAAATCCTTTTTTTTCTCCTTCATTTCTCGCAATTTATGTAATATTTCTTCCATTGTTTTATAAACATATATAAATTACTTCCTCTCCGTTCTCCATTCGTTTTATATAGAATTCAGTTGAATACATGTTTAACATTTAATATAATAATAATACATGTAGAGGGATAATAATTATAAATTCATTTTGTTTTTGTCTTTTTTTTTTTTTCCATTTTTTTCTATCTCTTGTTCGTTTCATGTAATGTGGAACCACCTACCTTTCTCGAAAATGTGACACGCCGACTATATATATTAATGAAAAGTAAAAAAGGAAAAATTGTAAGTGTAAATTCATTAGAATTTACAATCTATAATATGCGACACCATCTCCTCAATGACTCTGTTAGTATTATCTACGTTCATTATTTTACTATTATTCCCATATATATATTAACAAACATTTTTTTTTCAATAAACAGCGAGTTCTACGCAAACATGAGAAGAAAAATAAATTTATAAATGACGAGTGAAAATCGATGTGCCACTGTTCTTTCATATAAATAATCTCGTTGGCATTTGCTCCTCTAGTATCACTTGTTACTTGGGTGGTCGCGTCATTAACTAATATTGTTTTGTCATCACGAAGCAATTTCTATAATCTGAACGAATAATAAAACATTTAAAATGAATAGAGTCGTCAATGATTAATATGGATGAATCTAAATAAGTTTCATTGGTAAAATAAAATCCATCGAGAGTCTAGTCAAAATCATTATTACGCATTATATCAACGTATTTGCAGGTACATACAAAATACATTTATTCCTGACCATTAGGAAAATACAAACTTGTTTTTTTTTTTTTTTTGTTCTTATTACGTGATATAAGAATAATACAGGAGAAATTAATACATAAAACAAAATTACGAAAATGAAAAAAGCGATAGGCATTAATCAGGCGTTTTTATCAGGCTTATATGAGTTTTATATTTGATACTAGTATGTGATATTCTAAATAAAGCGAGAGTACCAAGAAGCCGTTCCCAGGTCGTTAGCCGAATGTTTATTCCAACCGAGTTAATTATTACAAAAAATTTAAGGAAACTGAAAACACTAAACGATAATGAAAACGTTGCAATTAGTGACAGTTCAATTGAAAAAAAAAAAAAAAAAACGAAAAATGAAGGCGAAGAGGAAAAGAAAATGGAGAGAAAGGACGAGAGAAAAAAAAGTCGTATTTATTTTCTGACCATGACATGATCTGGGACTGGGATAGAAATATGATATATAGGCGTGCGTATGGTTATTGCAATGTTACAATGTACTGCTTCAATCGTGAGAAAACAAGGCAAACAAATAAAATAGAAGGGCAAAAACGAAAAACATTTTTGAAATAAGTAAAAGCAATTTTAACAGAGGAATTACCCTACGTTAGTCTCTTTATCGTCTTCTGTCATTTATCCAAGTTTATGTGGAGAGAAAAGAATCATAATAATTACACAATAAAGGAGACGTATTTGTTAATTGCAACAATGCCGCTAGATAGCGAAACATTTTTTCAACGGTGAGTCATAAGTTTAACGATGTAATTAAAATGAAAATATTGCTCTACATTCAGATTCTCTTCTGTAGGTTTCACTAAAGTGCATTTCTTGTATGTTATACAGTATTATGATAGAAAATAAAACAATAAAAACATTACAATTGTATGTATATTCTTGTCTAAATGTTTCTTTTATCTCCTATCCTTCTAATCCATATTATCCTATATGCCTGTATCATCTAACAATTAAATTCGTGTGGTTTTCAAACCTCCCCCCATTCCAACAATACAAAAACTCCCGCGCATACTCAATATGGCGTGCAACGATGCATTTGTAAAAATGAAAATCATTAAAAAATTGATTTTATAAATTACTATAATAGATTATTAATGATAAATTAGACAAGCATTTAACGCTGTCGATATAATAAAATGTTGTGGAGTATGATGGGGGACGTAAGTGTGGAAAGACGATGTTGCTGTGGCGCTGCAAACAAAATGGGGGAAAAGTACTACGTGGTTCAGTACCATTATACATGTGGCATTTATTTCCTGCCTACTGCGCAACTACACAAGCGCCACAATTTACACAGTACGGAATAAAAATCAATATATTGGTCTCGTACACATGAGTTTGTGCGCATATGGCAAATTATCCATCCTTTGCGCAACGCAAAAATCTCCCACTCCTGAATTCTGACGCTTGAGCTATTTCCGGCATTATCAACTATCGTTCTTTCCGTCCTCACAAGCGGCACGGGTAGGTAGTATCCATTTTATATTTCTATTATATTTCTTGTATAATCTTTTATATATAAATTTTAATCGTTCATTTTTTAGTCGTATTAATAGTTGTTTTTGAATATTACAGAGATCTTTGCCGCTTTTTAACATCCAGAACATTGATCGAGCTCCGTTCATTTAAGGGACAGACAAGCACAACATCCAACTACAAACATGTGAGTCCATCTTTATCCATATTAATATGAATATTCATTGGCAATTTGATCATTTTATTGCAATGCCTGAAAAATTATAGATGTAATATAAATATTAACTGTGACTATTCCTACTATCATGCACCGTTGAGTTGTTTTACAAATTTATTGTTCGTGTCCTTGGTCGAAGTTGGCCGCCATTACGCGTACACCGCAGGCGCGATTTCATTGACCACATTTATACTTGGCTTGACAACAGGCACCCTCTCATTTTGGCATGATTCTATCTCGTACTTCGATAGGACATGAATGCTTGTGAGAGGTATATTAAGAAAGTGCGAGCTATGCCTTCGGTGTCCACACATTTTGTCTGGATCCGTCTCTCAATGTTCGCTACATGGCATTATGTTGTAGCAGTATTTATTAATACTATTTGCATTATGCGTTTGCGAATAAATAAAATGGAAAAAATATTTGGCACGATAAAACAAAATGTAAAATACTTTTATAGGACATACGGTGGATCATCTGGAGGATATCGCAATGGCGGATCGGGCGGAGGAAACAATGGAGGAGGTCAACGCGGGAGCAGTGGAGCTCAACGTAACGGATATGGCGGTGGTGGTGGTGGCGGCGGCGGCGGCGGTGGCAATAGTCGCTTTAGCAGCCGCGGCGGAAGTGGTGGCGGTGGTAGTGGAGCACGATTTGGTAGTCGCGGAAGTAATAACAACAGTGGTGGAGCTGCCGGTGGTAATTTAAGGAAACCCAATTGGGATTATGAAAATTTAAAACCCTTCAAGAAAGATTTTTACGTGCCACATCCGAATGTATCGGCACGTCATCCACGTGAAGTCGAATCGTACAGACAAACAAAACAAATTACTCTTAAAGGTGAGAAAATTCCACACCCAATTCAATTTTTCGAAGAGGGAAATTTCCCGGACTACGTTATGCAGGGTATAAGAAAGCAAGGTTTCTCTGAACCAACTGCTATTCAAGCACAAGGTTGGCCGATCGCCATGTCTGGAAGAAATATGGTTGGAATAGCACAAACTGGATCCGGTAAGACCTTGGGATATATTTTACCAGCAATCGTTCATATAAACAATCAACAGCCACTTAATCGTGGCGATGGTCCAATTGCATTGGTGCTCGCGCCTACCAGAGAATTGGCTCAACAAATTCAAACTGTTGCCAACGATTTTGGATCCTTATCATATGTGAGAAATACATGTATTTTTGGTGGCGCACCGAAAGGCGGTCAAGCCCGCGATTTGGAACGTGGTGTAGAAATAGTAATAGCCACCCCTGGACGTCTCATTGATTTTCTTGAGCGTGGAACAACAAATCTCCGACGAACCACCTACCTTGTTCTTGACGAAGCTGATCGTATGTTGGATATGGGTTTTGAGCCACAAATCAGAAAAATCATCGAACAAATCAGGCCTGACAGACAGGTACTCATGTGGTCCGCAACATGGCCAAAGGAAGTTAGGAATCTTGCTGAAGAATATCTCACCGATTATACACAATTGAACATTGGCTCCTTATCACTCTCCGCTAATCACAATATATTACAAATCGTTGACGTATGTCAGGAACACGAAAAGGAAGCAAAGTAAGTTTATTCAATATATCAATTCTATCAAAAAAATATATTGTTGTCTTTGTAATGATGAACTTGAGTTATGAAGTTTTATGATTTCGAAATGCTTTATTATCCTCTAAGAAGAACTGATTTAATTGTGTACGATAAATGTGCATATTCAATTAATATAAATTGAATTGGTAACTTTATAAGGAATTGGGTATTAAGCATTTTTCCATAATATTTGTTTCAGGTTGAATACGTTACTTCAAGAAATTGGTAATGTCAATGACGATGGTGGAAAAACTATTATATTCGTGGAGACAAAGAAGAAGGTTGAAAATATTACGAGAAACATACGTCGTTATGGTTGGCCGGCAGTGTGCATGCATGGCGATAAGTCACAACAGGAACGTGATTATGTTCTCAGAGGTAGAATAATTTAATATGCCATTGTAAACAGTATTGTTTTTAACTTGAAGTAAATGCTTTAATTGAATTTTTACGTTGCGTGTTGTAGAGTTTAGGAACAAAAAAGGTTCAATCCTTGTAGCCACAGACGTTGCAGCTCGTGGATTAGGTAAGTCCACATCAACTTTCCTCTTTCACTTGTAATATATTGAAAAATATATATTATATGTATTTTTATTTAGATATTTATTTTTTTATTTGAAATGTTGCGATGGGTGGGAACGCGATTTGATTAATTATAAACAATAGGCCGTATTAGGGAGGGTGGCGATGTAGCACAGACTGGTTATATGAAGTGATGCCTGCTCGTGGAGTTGAACACAGTGATTGTAATGCTGAGGCGCCAAAAAAAATTGTTTCATAATAAGGATAATCAATGTTTCGTCTCGAATGCTTCGACTAATTTCGTCATATTTTAATTTACTTTATCCTTATTCATCTGGGCGAGCAATATCATTCCACAGTTATGATATAGATAGTTGAATAAAATATACTCAATGCAATTTCACAGGATTCCTTGATTAATTTGAATGGCGAATCTCTGTTTTCATCTTTCAATAAGTGCTATAATATTGAATTAACAAAAGCATCAAAATTCGTGGTCAAATAGCGATATTATTATTATCAATACAATTTAGAGTCATGAGGGAAATAATATGTAAACATCTCTACGATTGCTGATTATTCTTTCAAAGGTTGATTTGGAAGTATAAGAGGGCAGGTGGTGAGGTTCAAAGTTGTGTCGAAAGATTGAGAAACGAATTGAATAAATATGGCGTGAAGCAAAGAAAAATTAATCAGTACATTAGAAATAAGTGTGGGCATCTCACAATTTATGTTAATCAGTCTGGTTGTCCTTTGTTTCAGAGGCACATGGTGCACAGATTCTGTTGAGTGTGCGATGAACAATAAAAAAAAATTATAATCGAACGATATGAACCATGGCTCACTCACTGTCTGTGCTCTTGAAAAAGGCTATATATGCAAGTGATATATAGACGATGTACATGTGCATTTCTTGGTGCACTTTTATCATGTACTTAATGTGCCTCTGTGTACAGCCTGTGTACCACGAAAGTAGTAAGGTGGTGCGCGGGTACTGTCGCGCTGGTTGGCTGTGGAATTGAAACTCTGGTTAATCACACACACACGCCATAGTCAATATTCAGCCGGTGCGAGACAACAATCTAATGATTTTGCTACTATCGCTACTCGATGAGAATGTATAGGACAGGACATAGCCAACTGAACTTGCATTCAAGAATTGTACGACTCTGGGAGAGTGCAGTTTGCGCTTGCATGGAATGCAATGTTCGGTAACAGGGTTTGTATTATTACCACATGTTAGCAAATATGTCATTTACACATTATGTCTCCAAATGTTATTATTTTATTATTATTCAATACAATTGTTCTTGGAGTAATGTCGTCAATATACCATTCATTATCATGATTCGTCAATATTTCGTATCGCGGCTTTCATTTTTTCATTTGCTAGATGATCTTCTCTATATCAATGATGAACGATTCTTTTATAAATATTCCTTCGCGTATACGAATTACGATGTTGTTCAGAATCGATAACATACTAGACGACGCACAATAATCAACACAATATTCTCAACATAATATGCATCATTTGGCATTTTCAATTTCATTAATTCACTTCTTTTTTTTTTATTAGATGTCGATGACGTCAAGTACGTGATCAACTTTGATTATCCATCGTCGTCAGAAGATTACATCCACAGAATTGGAAGAACCGGTCGTTCACAATCAACAGGAACGAGTTACGCGTTCTTTACGCCACAAAATGGGCGACAGGCAAAGGATCTAATGAACGTTTTGCAGGAAGCAAATCAAGTCATCAATCCCAAACTTTCCGAACTCGCATCGCGAAGTGGTGGCAGTGGTGGTTATGGTGGTCGAAGTACGGCAATATTACTATTACAAATATCATTGAAACAAGAGTCTTCTATTTTATTGGAACTTAATAATATTAATATTTTTCATTATTTATTTATTTGTTTCTTTTTTCTTCTTTCACTTCAGATCGTTGGGGATATGGTGGTAGTGGGGGTGGTCGCGGCAGGGAGAATAATTTCTCTGGCGTACACAAAAGATTTGACAGCAGCCGCAGCAACGGCTATAACTACAGTTGATTATACGGTTTAGTCACTGACCGAAGCATTAACCACAATACAAACTTTTGTGGTGCCGATTAAACGTTTGCTCGTTAAAATGTTTGGGAATTTGAACTTCGTATAAACGTTTAATTATTTATTCGGTTAAATTTAAAAGTAAATATATATATACACAATTATGTATATGTATATATTTGCGTGTATATGTATATGTATCTATATATATATATATATTTTTTTTTATTTATAAAATTTTGATTTCGTTATTGCAACAGAACAATGGTTTTTTTTCTCACTTCATTTGATTTCTTATATCATTTTTTTCCTTCCACTCAACATGAAAAATGTGTGAGTAATGTCAATACACGCGACAGAAAACCATAAATTAAATTGCCAAGTCCATCATAGCCAATACATTATTATGGCGAATGGAGTACATCAGGCCGAAAGACCATTCTTCTATTCAATTAAACGAAGAAAAAAAAAAGGAACTTCAGTATTCATTCCAGAATTTTGGAATGGTCATGGATCGCTCAAGTTTTAATATACTTTGTTCTCTCTCTAAATGTGCACTGAATGGGCGGTTATGGCGAAAGTAATAAATAAATAAAGCATATGTCATAACACAACGTAACTTCAATTTTTAAATCGTCTGATGAATTTCATCAAACCCACAATAATAAATATTCTGTAACACTTGAAAAATTGGTATTTTTTTTTTTTCGCCATTTCACTGAAATTCATCTGGCAAACTCGACAGAAAAGATTGGCAATCATTATCAAACGCAAGCTACACGAGAAGAATTTGATAGGTACGTAATATTTTAATTTAATTTATGTGATTGTGTGTGAAATGTGACAACGGTGCATATTCCAATTACAATTTCAATTTTGAAACGTAGATAATCAATATTGTTCGCAATTTTAATTGGTCGTCGACTAATATTTGCCAAATTCTCCACTGGCGCTCGTTTTATAAAAGAGCATATATACATGGATTTTAATGTAGAAAATACTGAAACTTTTAAAAAAGTAATGAGCATTACAGAAAGTTGCGGTGAAGACCAATATATTAAACAGAGAAAATGATATTTCCATTCTGTCAAAATTATTATATTAAACTGTTATGTATACGGTGGTTTTTACAATAAATACCACGATATGTATGATTCTGATTCATCTGACGATTAGAGGTCTGCATCAAGAAATAATTACCACATTAATTTATATATACTTATATTATTTTATTTTTACTGGACACATTACGAAATAACGATCGTATATTGCACAAAATTGAGAGTGAATAATTTATGATTCAATCTCCGTTGCAGCAGGGCAATACACCAGGAATTAAACATAAATTGAAAAAAAATACAGTATTTCTGTAATCATAAGGTTTTCATATATGTATAATTTATGAAAATTTATGATAATTTTTGAACGATATTGGCGGGGTGATATAAAAAATTTTATGCGCACGTTATTTGCCCATCAAAATATGTGCACTATATCATACGTATTACACGAAATAATCTCAGAGTTTTATCACAAAGTTTAATTTATTACTATTATATTTATATGTAATCATTAATTAACCATATTTTTTCAATCAACAACATTCAATGAGAAATTAATCTGTTCATTATCCTGCAGTATTTGAAAGGGACGCAAGAGGAATGCAATAAGCTCTACTCAATTGAGGTTAGAACACACAAAGACATTAAATCCAATTATTAGCGAAGAGATATGAAAACGTCATGTCCGTAAAACTAGAAAGTTTGGAAAAAAAAAACTTGGATTACGATTATGTGATTGCTGGTGGTGTCAGTGGGTTTTTAACGCGATGCATTTGTCAGCCGTTAGATGTTATAAAAATACAATTCCAAGTAGGTAAGTTATTGGGTTTATTTCATTAAGAATTGATAGATAATAAAATTGTTACAACCATTTTCAGTTGCAAGTAGAACCTATATCTCACAAGTATCCAAGTAAATATCGTTCGTTTTTGCAAGCAACATCCACCATTGTAAAAGAAGAAAGAATATTCGCATTATGGAAGGGACACGTACCAGCTCAAATGCTCTCAATCAGTTATGGTATGGTACAGGTATAAAGTATACTGCGCGCATATCAATAATTAAACGTTATGGACAAGTTATAATTGATAACAACCAATTTTTTTTGCGTGATACTATAGTTTTATTGCTATAATGAGTGTGTGAAATTACTCACAAACACGAAGAGATTTGATCATTGGCAACACTCATTGCAATTTGTAGCTGGTGCAAGCGCTGGTACTATTGCAACCATCGCTTCGTTTCCTTTCGATATAGCAAGAACAAGATTGGTCGCGCAATCCTCCGGTCATAAGATTTACAAAGGATTCATTTCATTCTGCATGTCAGTATATAAATATGTACCTAGTGAAACATTATTTTTTCATTTTTGTATATTTATCAACTCGTTCAATTGAGTAATTTAATGTGCAAACATTTATTTATTGATCAGATCGACATTGCAGAATGAATCTGTGAAATCATTGTTTAGCGGACTTTCGCCGACATTATTGCAAATAATACCGCAAACAGGACTGCAATTTGTCTTCTACAGTATATTTACCGATGTATACAAGAATTTATCAAAAGAATCAAAAACTATTACTACTGCCAATTCAATGGTGGCGGGTAGTATCGCTGGATTATTGTCAAAGACTGCTGTGTATCCACTTGACTTGGCGAAAAAACGAATGCAGATACAGGGCTTCGAAGAAGGACGACAGGGATTTGGCAAATTCTTCATTTGCCGAGGATTAATTCATTGCGTACTCCGTACTGCCAAGGAAGAAGGAATACTGGGATTGTTTAAGGGTTTAATTCCCAGTCAGTTAAAAGCTGCTACAACAACTGCGCTATATTTCACTTTTTATGAGCAATCTCTTTTTTTATTGCGTAACTTACATTTGTAAATAATTGCACCAACTATTTCAACATAATATAAACTGAATTTTCAAATAATAAAATAAATGAGTACATTCGACTAGACCAGTATTCATTATTCAATTTAAATAGTATGAAGACATTAAAATAATTGACAAAAAATCGGCCGTATCACGATAAAAATGAACAATTGGGACTATCCATAACTTATTGTATATCCCATGGATACCATAAGAGTTTCCTTGATTGCCGGATGAAGTTCGTGCTCAATATATTTGGTAAGAGCTTCACTGGCACCGCGCAAAAAAACATCCTCCATTTCCCTTGCGACATTTTCCTTCGATTGCCAATCAATAACACCATATGGTGGTCCATCAAGCAGATGATGGTATCTTTTCTCCTTTGTCTCTTCTATAAAATCATCATAATCCATGGAGACATTCGATCGTTTCTTTCGCTTCACCTCTGGTAATTTAGTTATCCAAAAAGTGTTTCTTGTTGGTGAAAAGTCAAAATGCGCAAAGCTAAATGCTGTTGCTGAACTTTCATTTGCAATAACGATTTCCTCTTCTTTAGATGAATGCTTAACCTCATCATTCCGTGGTTCAGCTGCGTCATATTGGTCAGATGCGATTGGCGCCAAATATTGTGGTTTGTCCTGCCTTTTTATATGTCTGTCAATTCGATTGGTAGGACGACAGTTGTATGCATAAATAGAGGCAAATTTTGGTTCCAAAAAACTCGATTCAGTTCGAATTCTCATTTGTCCACGAGTGCGTGCAATTGGACTAGTAAAGAATTCTATTCCCGCTCGTCTCAGCCGTAATTTCATTCGACAAGATTCTCCAAGAATGGATACACGTCGTTGATTTGGTACCAGCGATACAACACCGGACACAGACAAATCATTCAACATTACTCGACTACGCAACGAATTATTACCTGGCTCAAAGTAACATCTCTCGACTCGTGCCCAAATGCCATCACGATTAGTCATCACACCTTGAGGTAGCTATAACGCAATTGTATAAGTCTCCAGTACTTTACAATGATATTCATGTTTTATTATTAGTCTTTTATACCTTCACAGCGACGTTCGTTACCGTCATCTCCAATGGCGCTGAAATGAGTTTATGTTGGTAAATAATACCCCGTTCATCTTCGCTGTGTCGATTTTTTCTCGATGAATCTTTCTGCATGGCATCCAAAGCACGTTCCAATCGTCCACCACATCCATCCCAATTGTTTATTGAGCTTGACACGTGTGACAATGCTAATACCATCATCACTATTTTCTCCATATTTCCCTGTTATTTATTATTACTTTAATACACTACAATCAAATAAATCATCATAAATATCAAGTCACTCATCATCATATTTGTACTGTACATTGTAATAAAAAATTGAGAAGAAGTGAGAACTGACAACAATAATGAGTAAAAGCGTCAGCCGAGCGGTGTAGGTATATCCTGTAGAAACTACAATACAAATTCACTTGGTGTACTGTTGTGTGTATAATGTTAATGGTGTAAACAGAGCATGAATAGTGTGTTTGCATGTGGACAGTGACAGTCGCTATGGGTGAAACTTTGAAGTGTTCAATCAAATAATTTCATTGGAATATTTTGCATAGCTTCTAATTTATATGTTCACAGTAATTCACATTAATTTAATATTAAAAGGAAAAAAAAAAACATAGTTAATTATGAGAACTATTGATAAAAAGCAATACTGATTTTCAATCATTATCACATCCAATGATATAAAAATACTTTGACCACATTCATGTACTTACGTGGAAACTAATGATTGCAATAGTAGTAAATGATATTAAGAAGTACAGCGTGTGGTGTTTGAATTTTTATCGATGATAACGAAAAATGTAAATATAACTAGTGATTTCGCGTTTGTGCCTGGCTGAATAGGCGACCAATGAGAGTGGATTAGATGCTGTAAACTCTGTTGTTCCTTTCTTTTCACTCAGATACCTATGGATTCGGCGAAGATACTGGCATGGTGCTTAACATCGCGCCGAATCTAGAACGTCAGTAATATCTAGGATGGAACCGATCCTATTTCCTACCCCCCTCCCATTTCACTGCTATTTATTTTCTTCATACACATATTTCCGTTTCTCTCTTCCTCTCTTCTGTTTACACATGTCTTATAACTCCCACCTTGTGTAATATCCTTTCTTTTAACATCCCCGCGCATTTCTTCATAGAATCGCAACACTCACTTCATCAACCATCAAACGTTATACGTATATGTAATACGCATATACGTGTATACGATCTATTGTTTTTCATTTTCTCTCTCTTCCTATGTCTCCCATGTCCTCAATTATATAGAGTATAATAGTATGCACATAATATATGATGCATTGAAAATTGGCAACGCGCAAGACAAACATTCACGCTGTCATGTTAAATATACATAGGTATGTATATTCACCAGTTAAATATCTATTATCTGTATTTTCATTATTATTGAAGAAACTAAAATCAAACAAAATGCATAGCATTTTGTACTGTTATCAGCCTGCTATTCGTATTTAATGCCGTAAATAAAGGTATTGCTTAAATTTTCGCCAGATATTAACAAATATACAAATAATCATTGGAAGATTCAATGTTAACGATGCAAAAACAAAAAAATGAAAAAGGCAATGACAACGATGATTCACCATTCACTGTGCCAATTAATACTCAATTGTTTGGTTACTATCAATGGTGTGAAGCTCAACGTCGTCTCGTAAAACCCCCCATAAAGCAAGTAACTAGAAGAGTTACCAAAAGATGCTCACCAATAAAGAAAGAAGTATCAGTTGCAGTTGATGTACCTAATGCAATTACTGATATAGATACAGGATACTTCACTGATGTAGCTGGCCGTTCGGTTAGAGAAAAATTCTCGAGACATGAATATATAGATCAAATTCGAAATGTGCTTAAAACTAAACTTCTTGTCGGTTATTGTCGGGATGATTGTTTGTGCATCGACCAACACTTTACTGAAGAAAAAAAACGGCTATCAGCTATTGAGGTTATTTTCGTATACAATTTTCAATTATAAGTGATGTAATTGCTGTAAAACATAGAACATGAGTAATCCAATATAATATATTTTGTAGCGTCAATATCGTCATTACAATAGCGCATTTGAAGAATATTTGTCCAATGACCACGAAGCGAGCATGAAAATTCTCGATAAAGCATATGAAGAAGTTCGTAAAAGCACTGATTTAGTGGCTAAACGTGATAGCGTTTCAAATCATCTTGGGCAAGTACAATTGGAAGTTTATCAATGGGAAGAAATGTGGCGTTTTGCCAAGATGTGTCACCTGTTTTTTCGTAGAGTAAGTTCTAAATTGCCTCAATTGATAACGCATGAACCAGTGGTATCACCAATAAGGAGAAAAACCACCGAGCAAACTTGCATTCATGGCACTATGGAGAGTCTCGTAGGTATACTCAATTTAATAATTATCTCATTTCATCAGTTTAATATTATTTATTCAATGTATGGAAATCAAGAGAATAATGATTGTGTTAACTTGATGATATCTCAATGTATTCAGAGGCATTTGAAAAAGATATTCGCGATGATGATCTTGGTAGTGAAGAAATATCATTGAAAGATCCGCATGAACTCTCGCGAATTTTCGCTGCAATAGAGCAACGCAATCTCGACGCACTCATCCATCTTGAGTCTCTAGCTGGACCGATAGCCGAAATGGCCACGAGTATTGCACAAGCTGAGGAGCTTATTGGCGGTGAAATTAGCGTCATTGAAGAGAACCTCGAGCGCCTCAAGGTTCCTATATTTATTTAATAGGATATAGTAAATGAATAAATAGATCGAATAGCTGGTTAAAAAAATTAATTATTATTTCCGAGTGCTATATTTAGACGTTAATCTATATGAGCGAACAACGCGCAACCAAACTCAAGTCTTATGCTGATGATTTGTTACACAAAATCTTTCAAGAATTGGTGTGTTCCGATTATGTGCTACATCTGCGTATTTTCATTGAAGACACGTACGAAAGTTGCGTTGGCCCCAATGATGCAAGTCTAGACAGCTATTCGATGATGCGGGTTATCGAAAAAACTTATGAGAGTCTAAACATGAGTCTTGACTGTTTGCCCCAGAATATTGTCAAAATTTGTGAAAAAACTGGTTTCGCACGGGAAATGAGAACAATGAGAGAAGCTGAAGATGCTGCAAAAAAGGTTTATAATATATTGTTCCATTATACGAATAATTATATTTCAAGAAATTATCATCATTATGTCATATATATATTTTTTTATAGTTTGATTTAATGCACCGATTGCTCGCTGCATTGGAGCGAATAATGAATTTACCACAATCTGACAAATTTAAATCAAAAGCCACATCAATAACACCCAATAACAAAGTAAAATTGGCATTGTCTGCCGCTAATTTAACAGTCCCAATTGATACAAAGACTTACCCAAAGTCACATTTGGCATTCAAAATATCTCGTCCATTCTCCAATGAAAACTGTCAATCAATAGATGAGGACATATCACATAATCTCACGATAAACGAACAAAAAATAATGGCACTTAAGGAATCAACAATGTCCTCGCTGCGTAATAATGACGGAGAAGACTGTCGCGATGAAATATCATAAATTGTCCAATTTTTTATCTTCACATGCACAATTTTTCTTGATAGCCACAAACAATACATTTGTATAGCCTCAAGATATTACATGTCTACATATTTATGAATGAACTTTATCTGAAATATTATTCATTTCAAGTGGATAATATTAGGGGACAATACAGTAAATATGTGTGGAAAAAAAATACGCCAATCTGAGCTTGTGTAGGTGGTAATAAGTATAATACAAATTTGTAAAAACAAATTCCTTATTTTACTTAATTAATTGCGAAATTTGTAATTCATTAATACAAAAAATCATTTATATCAGTTGGATTTATGAAAAGAAAAATGTTTTGCGGTTGACATCTTCATTGGTACAATTAATATCTATTACATATGCTACTAATTTCAGGAAGAACATTCATGGATAAATAATCAACTATATAAATATCATGATACTAATATTTATCAATTATATCCATTTCATTGATTTTTACGGAATTAAAATTACAATTATATCCAATCATTTCGCATATTGACCCTTCGATAAATATAGATAGATGAATAACGCGTTAATATATGATATAAATCAATTGCTTTAAACTCGAGATAAAATATCGAGACTAATAAACACAACAAGGGCAAGTACACAGAGTACAGTACAATACTATATTACACTTGAATATAAAAAAAACAACAAATGTACGTATGGATTTTTATGCATAAGAATTTAGATAGTTGTCGAGAGGATGAGTTATGATGGATATAAGGAACTCGAAATTGCATTTCTATCTACATGATCACAATTTAAAGTGAAATGTAATCCAATAGATCATGCAATTTTCGAAATAAATGGATCAGATAACAAACATATATTCAACATAGGTAATCGGTTAACTCACTTCACCCTCTTGCTTATTTGTTCGAGCATTATCCAATTGTAATTTTATTTATGCTACAGTCATGCATATCAAGACTGACCAAGATATCAATATTTACATAGCTACAGCATATTACCGCATTCATTCTGTCTGCAGTGTAGACTTAATGAAATATCTGCCAGGTCGACTAGTTTATATCAGTCACTCATTAGACCATCAGAATGACATATTACGTAAAACAAAACAAAAAAAAGAAAAAAAAAAACATGACGACACAGAAATATAAAAATGGTAATAAAGACGAACTGAAATTTTCCAAATCATTTGTCAATATGACACAACGAATAATGATTACTGATCAATATAAAAACATACAATGTTAAAAACAATTGGGAGAGTGAATTTGAATGAGTCATGCCACAGTATAAATAGTATCTGCCAATGGTTCAAATGAAAAATAATTAGCATAATCATATGATATGTTTTTATCAGTTTCAAACAACTCCACAAATATGACCATCGATTGCCTGCAATTACGTCCATTAATTGCCACTAACTCCGCCATTCTATTCATTGAAATAATTATTATAACTGAATAAAATTGTTAATAATAAAATACGTAGGTTTGGGAAGCACCGAAATCATAACAATAATAGTAACTATAATAATAATAGCAATATTAACAATAATGAACTAGAAATTTGAAGACACTGGTGATTCGCGACGTCACATTCAGATTATAGGAATTGAAAGATGTAAAGTATAATGCGAGGCACAAGTATGTAACATGAAGAATTTAGTTGATTAGAAGCATCAGTCGAGAGCATACAGTCTCTCTCTCTCTCTCTCTCACTTTCTTTCTCTCATTTATGTTCTCTCTATACACATATTTAAGATTATATTGATTGAAAAACGTTTTCATCACGTTGATACTAAATCTCTGAGGTCGGTTTGCGGTTCTATAATCGTTGCAACAATACGCATCATGGACTTTGAGCATAATCATGAAGAAACGATGCGCGGTGACTTCAATTGATTCCGATTGTTGTTTCGAATTTGAACTTGTTTTGACGTTTTCTTTTTTGGAGAGAAAAAAAAAAAAAAAAAAGAACGTCCCTGCGTTTACTAACGGCTTGCGTTTATTTTCAATAGAGTATGCTTCAATCGTTGCAAGTCGCCAAACTTGGTAGCAATATCGATGTATTGAATATTCATCAATCATCCATCATCCAAGCCACATATTTCTGTTTCGCCACATGAAATGTTGTTCGATTTTCCGGCTTTGAAACATATCGGTGACAATAGTAGATTCGAGGACAGTATCAAAGAACACAAGTACAGTCCTCCGAGGCGCGGGCCTACCTTGCCCGTTTACGACTTAATTTAGCGAGTTTACGTCGTTTTTGAATGAGCTGATACAGCGTATCGAGACCTTCGTGAAGGCCTTCACCGGTAATGGCACAAGCTGGTTGAACTTTTATGCAGGAACTTCCGGATGATGTGGTGAGCTCCAATACGCCAAGATGTTTTTCCAATTCGCTCACCTCTTTAGCACCTGAAATTCATCGAAATATTAAGATGAAATTATTATTCAAACTTTTTCAACGGTGTCGAGATGAATTTAATTTTATAGTATCATATATGATGTATATTTACCAGGTAAGTCTTGTTTGTTAGCTAAAATGAGAATGGGTACACCAGCATTGTCTGGACTTCTTGCAGTTCTAGTTAACTCCATTTTGGCTTCCTCCAGTCTTTCTGTGTCACATGAATCAACAACAAATATAATACCATCTGTACATCTTGTATACGATTTCCAAAGCGGTCGAAGCTTCTCCTGTCCACCAACGTCCCATACGAGAAAGTTAACACCTGTCATACAACAATGACACACATTCCAGATAAATGTATATAATATATACGATGGTATATGCGCGTGTTAAATAAATAAATTGGCGTCAAGGACTTGCTGCTTACCCTTTGCTTTGCCAATACCGCCACGAATTCTCTCGCAATTGAACCCAATGGTAGGAACGGTGTTGAGATACTGATCAAACTTTAGTCGATAGAGAGCTGTGGTTTTTCCAGCACTATCAAGACCCAGCATGGCAACATGAAGTGGTGTTCCAGTGGGTAATGCCTCAAGAAGGCCACCACCACTCGTTCCTGTTCTACCCATCCCAGCACCCATTCCTTCCGTCTATCTTTCGTCGCTTGGCAAGCCACACATTTAATCTCCTACTTCTTCTCTGCAAATGTTTCACTCTTGCCGTTCAATTATCTGAAATTAATTTATAGATGCTTAAATCAATATGAAAATGTACATAGACATTTCATTTGTGAACACTGATTACTTTCATACATGCCAAACAAATCAATGTTATAACAATCATTAATGTAAAGGCACTGTGAATGAAATAATCAAAGTAGCAACAGCATCAGGCGCTCGATATTGGCATGAGCGAGGCGAATTTAGTATTACCTCCCCAGCAACACTAGAGCGTATTATGACCTACAGCGCCAGATCGTTCTCTCGCTCTATCCCTCTTTCACTCCCGTTCACATATCACTTTGTCTCTTATTCTCGTAACTTTACGAAACTGCATCTCGTGCATGTCGGCACTTGAAATATTCACATTATTCAATTTATATCCACTTTTCAAACTACTTCCTTCCACTATTGCTTGTCTATCAGTATCAATGAATTGTAACCAAATGATATGATACTCAAAGTGAATAGACCGCTGTTGACTACTAGAAGAGAAGGGATGACACAACAATTTTTTTCCTTCTCGTTACGGCCTCAACACATATTTATGTATATTGCAGGCATATTCATCGCTTGATGCTTATATGAAAGTAGGTGGAATGTTATTGACGCCATTGAAATGAGAATGAGTAAATTACCAATTAAGCCTTTCATTTTTCTTTCTCTATTATATTGTTGATATTAATAAGTGTACCTACATGTCTTTCAATTTTCTTTATTTTCAAATAAACTGTGAAACATACTAATGTCAATACCGTTATTTCATCTTTCCCTCTGTAGCGTATTATTGCCCAATTGTCTCGTGTGTAGAGTATTGTGGTGGTGCGTAAAGAGAGCGGGCAGGAGGCAAAACGGGACATAACCTTATTCGTATGGAACTCACGTCAGCCAGAGCAGCCAAACAAGAAAGAGAAGGAAGAAAACGGATAAACAACAGGGCTGTTTAATACGATGATTTCGTTGAGAACAAAAGGAATTAGTATTATTCATATATATATATTTTTGTCTTTTTATTCTCTTCTATATTTAATTTTCGTGTGTTACAAATAGAGGAACCGCGTGGGTGGCTGTTGGCCAATATTTCCATGCTGTTAATCGGAATTTTATTGACTGAAGGGCAAACGCATGCGCCAATATTTTTGAGGCTTTTGTAATACAAAATATTATATTGTGACAAACAATATATCAATATGATGCAGCATCGTATCTCACAATAAAACGCCTCAAATCATTATAATAACGATACAAATGGAGATGTGCATTGAGTTGGTTGAGTCTGCTGCTGTTATGCCCTCCTCGTCACGTAGACGCTTTCATTCTCTCATCCCAAACTAATAGCTGTCTATTTTTACTACACCCGCTCTCTACACTTCTCCTCCTTTCTTTTATACCCTTTGTATTTTTTATCTGCGGAGGATAACCCCAACGTTTCTACGTAAACTTTAAAAATCATCATTTGTTTACTGAATAATGCGCTGTCCTTGGGTTGGAAAATGTTGAAATTTTACTACCAGACCTTGATAATAATGAAATAACAACGGTCAATGAATAATGCCGGTTGAATTCATCATAGGACTCACCATGGACAAATGCATATTCAAAAGAAAATTAACCGACCCATTGAGCCGATTGATGACATAAAATACGCACACTTTGTTTATGTTTCGTTTGAATGAAACGCTATAATTTATATTTTACCCAGTATATCTCGAATTCTTTTTATCATAGAATCAACGAACTGCTATCTCTGCGATAAACTTTAAAATTGATAAAGACATTTGATCCAGATATATTTTGGACTTGAGGGCAAATAAAAACACAACAATTTAATGAAATAATGGAAAAAAAAAAACACAAACGAATATATATATGTATATGGTGAAAAAGTGATGCTGAAATGCATCGACAATGAATTATGAATTGGTACCTTGAACAGGTAAGGTGGACCTTTTTTATCATTCACAGCAACCTGTTTCTCATTTTCTTTTGCATTCTTTATGTTTGTCAGTTTGTCGCATCATATCTTCAAATGTTTTTTGTGTAGCCCAATGTTGTCAATATTTGCTGGGACTCGGCGTTCTTTTCGATCGTACGTATAATTACGTAGCATTAACAATGTTGATAATCCGAAAGAACTGAAGGATGTTGAGGATAGGCACAGGCGCCTGTATGATCAATAACGACAGAAAATGTATAATAGAAATCGTTGCCTCCCTTTCTTGTTATATAATTGAACGCAGATTATCTAGGGTGGCATAATGAGATGACAAAGCTGCTATCGTGTGTGTGTGTGTGTATATATATATAAAGGATCGGCCCGAATAACGATCAGAGTTCATTTCTAGCGAATAATAAAATAATAGCGCCATCTTGTAGCTTGTGCCAAACATAATTCAACTATTATTTACTACAGCAAAGAAAGTTCACAATCCTCGAGGAAACAACGTTCAAAGATACGACGACGCGCCACCTAAATACATTATACAGCTTCAAAATTAAAATGTGAATATTGACAAAGTAGAAAAATTTGATTCTGATCATTATTCGGACCGACCCTTCATATATATATATATATGTATACATGAATGGTTTACCATTAGCGAGCCATTTGTGATGATTTATTCAAGCACGATGAACATTTGAGGATGCAAAGTGCAAATATTTTGATGTGGTCCGCAATACGTAGCAGCGATTCACACAATGTCGTAGAAACACTCAAAATACACTTGTTTCACTAGATTCGTTGAACATTGGCGGAAAATTGGAAAATGATTGGAGCTGGTCACACGAAATACCAGTTATCTGTGAATGTGAACATTAACATCTACTACTGGCCCAATTCAGAATACGATACGTTATAATTAGCCGGGAATAGCTGTACTTAATCACCCAAATAACGCGAAACTTCAATTGACACGAGTCTTCATTTTGCTAACATAGTAATATCGCGACAAAACAATTTTCAACACAATACATAATACGACTGTATATGTTTATATATATATATGAATACCCTATGGAACACTATGGACAACTGTGAACATGTGAACAAACAGCCAAAGCCAACCTGTACCGAAAACCGAAGCAGTCTCAAGAGAAAATCAAGTCGACAAGCAGAAAAAAAA
>CAJUYH010003003.1:24611-60261 GCA_910591685.1 Galerucella tenella
AAAAAAAACGTAAGCGAGAAACTGAAAGAGAGAGACAGTGTGTGAGAGGTTTGTGCGCGCGCACTTTCCTCTACGCGTGTTTCCATATGAAATTATAGCGGAAAATTTGAATTACCATTCAAAATTATTTTCTCTTGTCTTTAGTCAAGTAAAATGTATATATTTTCATCTATATTGATGAGAAAGTCGAATAAATAGTATTTATTGTGATTGTCTACTAATAAATGGATATAGCTCGTCTCTAAAGTCAATCAATAGTATATTAATTGACGATAATTATGGTATATACGTTCATCGTGTTCGTACGATGGTGTGTAATTTCTAAAATATTTTCTTACTTTTCCTCATTTCCGGACATTGTTGAAGCGTGTGAAATATTCAACTCTCTTAATTTTCAAACCATTGTAAGGTGGAAGAAAAAAACAATTTATGATTAAAATAATCGTGCATATGAAAATTTTATTGGAAATTACAGATGTACTCGTTGAGGCTTTTTGGCACTTGATTTACAATAATTCAGTGGAACAAGATGAATTTATAAATTTTCTGGAAGCCATATATCGGAAGTACAGTCTCCACCGGGGTATCTAAAATTATAATATATAATTAATAATAAAACTGCATTACTATATATATCCATAAGTTGATTAGTATTGTCATACTCTATACCTCATTTCATGAGCCAACAATATATCATTTTTCTCAGCACCAAAATCCACGAGAAAGTTTGGATCCAGTTTCATTCCACCATTTTCAATATCAACATCAAGTTTTATCATAGTTGAACCATTGCTGCCGATTAATTTTTTTTCATTTTATATAAATATTATAATATAATAATGAAATGATATATGATTGAAGAACTCACGCAACCTGCTCAGGATAAAATTGTTTATCCCATGGCTTAAATATGGATGTTGTTATATAAAGTCTTCGACCATCAAGGCTCAATTGAAGCATCTGAGGAGCACCGTAAAGCCTTCGTCCTTTCACATATACCGGATCAGGTTGGCATGAAAGTTCCTTGTCCTCAATCACACGAATTTTCGAATCAGAAAGTATAGATCCACCTAAAAATACTTGACCCACCAATCGAGGATGATTCCGGTCCGTTATATCATACTGCCTCACATCTCCGTGTAACCAATTATTGAAATATAAATATTTATCATCGAGACTGAGTAAGATATCAGTTATCATTCCTGCAAAACAAGAGAAATATTGTTGGATCTTCTGTAACTATTATTATTATTTCATATTATATTACCTGATATGTATGGGGTTATCCATCCCTCGACCTTTTTCGCTGGCACATCGATGAACTTTTCAGCTGCCCATTTACCATCATTTGCTTTGAAGAATCGGTAGATGTTGGAGGAAACAGCACAGCCAACAAAACCTTCACTCGACGTAGGCTCGTGAAGAAATCTCACCTCTAAAGGTGCAATACCATCTTCACCTAAATTAATTTCTTGCTCGTGGCATCTCTTAGACCAGGAAAAAAAGTTAAGACTCCTTCCATAAGTGCCTAAGCAGCCATCACAAACAATGATAAAAAATTATATTACTCAATCAATTATATTTTTGTTTATGCTAAACGTACTTGGTTCACAGTCTCGTGGAGTAAATCCTTTCTTGAATATTCTCGGAATGCCCCATTCAGTTGCCACAAGAACATCATGATATGGCTGATACCAAAAGTCGTATCCGAATTTCGCCTTTCTCTCGCCTAATGTCCATGAACCCTTCACTTCAAGAGTTTCACTGTCAATACAAATAAAGTCTCCGTGTCCATCGCCATTTGGCTGACCCATTGTTGATATTATGATCTCGCCTGTTGGTGAGCAGTGTGCTGTATGTGGTGTTGCCAGGCCATACTTGTACATCTCTTCAGATTCTAAAACCTTTAGTATCGAATTTTTCACGATAAAATTAATTGTTCCATTGAATTATTCGACATTTATAATATATAATACTTTTTTGATTTTTGGCGACGTGGCATTTGTCGTATCGATAAAATAAATTCTATCCGACATCAGAGATGGTAGAACCATTGTGTTCCGTTTGCGTTCTGAATCATGACAACTGCTGCAAATATTCCAACCGGCATGGTGAAGTTCGTCATTAACATGAGGCATTCTCAATTTATGAATAATCTATAACATATTGCCGTTATATTTAGTATTAGTTACATTTACATCTCTATATATCTTGGCTGATAGTAAAAAGATGCGAGTATCAAATTACATTTACATACTTGGCAATATGTGGAACTCGCAGGATCAACGTCAACAGTTGAAAGAACATCGGATTTTGTGTCATCGGTGTGAATACAAACTACGTACATTATTTTTTCGCGTGGTCCATCTGTCATGGCTATTTTGGGACTGCGGTAACCTGGGCCACTTCCTCTGCATTCTGTTAATGCATCAGTTTGTTCAATATTATTTCGTAAATAGCTTGGATATCAATGAAAATAGAATAAATGTAAATTGAACACAATTGATGGAGACAAAGAATAAATTACCTTCTCGTATTGTCGTCATTTCAAACGATTAAAGACAAATTTGTTACTGATATGAATCGTGGGTATGAGTGAGAGTGCCACTCACTAACTCACACTGGATTATATAGTTACATCACTCTATATACTTTTCACAAATGGCGATACTGCCTTACCAAAGAATTTTTATCGTTTCGGTTATCGTGTGGGAAATAGACATTTGCTCATATCTATACCACTTCATACTATCACAATGTATCATTATTGCAATGTTTTATTTACTTTCATTTGGGTTAATTCATTCTACTCATTTAATCGTACATATATTATTCTACCTTGGTATATTATTTTGACTCATTTTGATATTCCTTCGTTATCATTCAGCTGCATAATTTTGGACGAAGAAAAATCAATTATAAATTGTAATATAGTTAAATGTGCGCTCTCCATCCAATTTAATATAAATTTCATGGAATATATTCCACTGATACATTCATGTTATTTTCTTCTATAATTACTATCGAAAATATCTAAAAATATGTGCATAAAACATATTTATATGTATTTTTATATATAATATATAATAATTCCAATATAATACTTGTGATGGAAAAAAATCCATCTGGTCCAATTGATTGTCATAGCGGTATTAAGTACTGCAGTATTAATTATTTAGGACTTTCAGTCTCAATTTTGCGTTCGTTCAATTGATTGCGTTGATAAAAAATACAATTGAGTGTGCGTTCGCGATGAAGCGCGATTAATTTTAGGAGACGTTTTTTAGCAATCTCAGTTTCACTATTCATTACATCCAATCCAGCCTCAATTTTATCGAGATTACGACTGACATTCATCATCATTTGAAGAAGGAGTTCGCTCCGTCTTGCTTTATTTATAAAACTCGTGAGTATTAGTAAACTAGCCATGAAAATTATGATAATGAAGCTTTTTTGCATAAATGGCTGCATCACTTTGAGAAACATGAATTGAAGTATGATATATATTGACACATTTTTTCAATGGATATCTCTTGTCGCTTGTTATTCATTCCATCGTTCTTGAATCACCTTTATTCGTGTGATAAACCAGCACAAATTGTACTTCATATCTTTTTTCATTTGACCAGCACTACTATTTTAAAAGTCCGATTAATAGCACAGTTAGCTCACAATATTACTGAAGGTTTTATCGCCATTCACATAAATCACGAGTAACCATGGTTTTTTTTTTTTTTAGGTACATTCATTTTCATAAATAAAATCAGTCGCTCTTAACTTGTTGATCATATGCTTAGTGAATCGAGAATCATAGCACGGCTCAAACTGCAAATCGCTGTCAGCAATCCACGTGCGGAAGTGTAGGTGGGGTCGTACTACTTACCTAGAGAATGGCCGAAAGAATGAAATAGAGTGAGAGAGAGAAAGAGAGAGAAACAGAAAGAGAGGGAGGGTGAGAGAGACCGATCGAATGCTGCGCCCAACCATCATTTCTCACCTACAATTTCGTCTTGTCGAATCAATAAATATGCCGTAGTCTACAAATATCATTTTCGCGCAATTTTTCAAGATTGCCAGGATTTATTCATATTTATGTAGTTATTTCTCGTCATTCATTTGTATTTCAATATCGAAAAATATTCATTACAATAAACATGATTTATAACATTTCATCAAACGATGATTGTGTGTGTGTTGATAATGAAAAATGCAAAAAGTTAATCACAATCAAATCCCCATTTGACATGAGATTTATGCTATATAAATTCAATACTGATTAGGTATTTTCCATTTTGTTGCCATTTTTTTGTCTTTTCATCTATTGAAATAGAATAATTGCTTGCAGTGTATAAAAAGTCAGGATATATTGTATGGTGGTGCTTGAAGCATGGCTATGCTTTCAACTGGATGCGATAGGCAAGAGCGCTGATCTCACCTCACTGAGTTCATGATAATTCGTGTGTGTTGGACGGTACGTTAATTCAACATTTGTGTTGGATAATGTTTCACTTGATAGCTCGGTTTTCATTGTCGTCGACAAGCCTCTCGATAATTTATCTGCAATGAACAAACCATTAATCGAAACAATCAAAATACATTTTGATCAAGTGAATATTACCTCGACTTCGGTAGAGTAAATAAGCCAGCTCCTCTTGGGTTGAGACATACTGAAAGTCTTCACCGCAAGCTCCTTTCAGTACAGTGACAACATTGGATCGTGGATTGAAGAAGTAGAGGCCCTGCTTGCGTGTATTGAACTCATTTATTAATGCAGCAATTCCTTTGGCTGCGGTGAAATCCGCGCCCAAGACATATCTACAATCAACAACCACTGGTAATTGACTGGAACCTTCCCGCACTCCTGCATGACCCACAAATTGTTTGATAAAATCAACTGCCGGGAAATACAGACTATTCCCAGGTATCACCAGAAGATAATCTGTTCCAGAATCTGTCTATTCAAATTTAATATAAATCGATAAAAAATAGAGATGACTTGATTGCGTGTGATGAATGAATAAATATATAATGTACTTTTTCAACTTACAACAGATTTTTCGACATGTATTGTAGGACGTGCCGAAGGGTAAAGTAAGAACATTAGATTAATTCCAACACCAACTAAAATTCCATACTCTACACCAATAACCAAACAACAGAAAAATGTGGCAAACATTGGTATCAAATCCTTTTTGCTTGATTTCCACATGAGTTTCACAACTTCGTACTCAATCATGTATATCACGGCTGAAATTATTACAGCGGCTAGTGATGCTGCAAAATAAAAAGTATATGATAAAGCTGTGAAAATGATCCAAAACATTATAAAAAATAAAATTAATTAATTAAATAATATAAGAATGATATATATGAACCTTTTGGTATAAAATAAAAATATGGTGTGAGTAGACTCAGTGCCAATATAATTAGAAGACCGGTGTAAAGCCCGGACATGGGAGTTTTAACTCCACTAGCATGATTAACAGCAGATCTACTAAAAGATCCTGTCACGGGCATTGAACTCGCACACGATCCTAAAACATTGCAAAGACCTAAAGTCAAAAGTTCTTGAGTTGCATCAACACCCGCACCATTGGCAAATGCTTTAGCAATTGCAACATTGCCAAGGACACCGATTATAGGCACGAGAAATATCGCCGGACCGAGCTCCGTACACATCTCAATGAAAGTCAAGTCACGGTCGTTCATTCGGGTGAAAAATGGTGGCAATCCGAAGGATGGAAGACCTGATTTGACTGGCCCGGTGAGTACAAATGGCGCACCATACTCTATTGATTCCATTTTAAATGCAATTGTGGAACAAACAATAACGACAATCGCATTTCGTGCTGTTGATATTAACCAAATAACTTTGCCGAGAATTTTGCGTTTTCCCGTTGGCTTTTCGCCTCCTGAGCACCATTTAATGTCTTTCATTTTCTAAAATATTTCAATATTGTTCATAATCGCTCGAATCAAATCATTACAATAATACTCTGTATATTTTTTTAAGTAATAGTTACCCTGAGCAGTAGAAGAAAGAAGATACAGACAAAGCTCATCCCTGCGTCCCAAGGATTTGTATTGCCAATATTCTGAATGACTGCGCTAATGGTATCGATAAATCCAGACGAAGTTATTTTTAAGCCAAGTATTCCCTTTAGTTGAGATGCAACGATAATTACTGAGGTGGCAGAGGTAAAGCCAACAGTCACAGGTATGGATATAAAATCAATCAGCACGTCTATAAATAATGACACAATTATTATACAATTTATAAATAATAATTAATTAATATAAATGGATGAAATAAATATGTATTGATAACCAAGATGAAGACACGCCATTACGAGCTGAAGACATCCGGCAAGGAATGCCAGTAGTACTGCAAAATCGGGATTTTTCCCTTGAACGTATTCATGCGTCATAATAGCCATCAATGCAGTGGGACCAATAGTAATATCTTTACAAGATCCAAAAACCACATAGACTATGGCCCCCATAAATGCTGAATAAAGACCGTACTGCAATCAGAATTAAAATTACCATTCGGAATTTCCATCATAGTTCATTATTGATTCTAGAATAATATATATGAAGAGTGCTACTATTACCTGAGGCTCAAGTCCTGCCAAAGTTGCATAAGCTAATCCCTGAGGCATCACCGTCAACCCTACAGTTATTCCTGCAATAGCATCGCTAATTGCTTTCTCAGAGTTATATTGTGGCAGCCAAGATAATATTGGCAAGTGTTTAATGAGGAAACTCATCAATCTCCGTCGATTCATCGTGTCGTCACGCACTTCGGATTTGTGAGTAATCACTACCATAATTCACTCCTCAATACCATATACACATGTGTTTACCGGTTGCTGTCGGGACTATTATCCTGTTGATACACCCTCACAAATTCAGGCAATTGGTTGGGCCATATATTAAAGAGTACAATGGCCAGTGTTCTTCAAGTAGCGACTCGCAGGCCAAGCTCTATATAGGCTATTTTAATCTATTACGCTCGCGCCATATGACGCACTGAAAGTCGTGCAAGTCTTGCACTGTCATTTTATACACTCGATTATACCATCCAGGGTAATTCATGCACGAAGCAGTGCGAATAAGTGTGTGGCAGCCTTCAATCTTTTTGTCACTCTGTATCCAAGTATACAGTGAGAATTGTGAGAATGGTGCCTAAACAAACATTGATACAAAACTATATTCAACAATCAACGACAATGTCTATCACAATAATCAAATAACATAAATTATACATATATTATGTCTGGAGGAGAGAAACTTGATCCGGCATCGAGTGTCATCAATCGGGTCATTGATCCACAAACCTGAGACGTCTAATGGATTCGACCCGGATAAATGAGTTGTTGTCAATACAAACGCGTTGTTTTTATTACCTTGTTCATTTATCCCCACTTCGACTTTAATTTCACTTATTTTCTTCACTACTTTTTCATTTTATGCTTAAATAATATATATTCACTGTGTGAAAGTGATATTTTAAAGAGAAACCTATAACTCTACATAACTCTACACAGCAAGAAAAAACATAGGACAGGGTCAACATTTTCAATAAATTCTTTCTCAATATTGCACTAAAATACCGTAAAACAATTTCTTTGGACATTATAAACTAACAGCCTTCATACGTTTTTGCAATGAAATATTGCATAAATATCATATGTAAATTTCACCTTTCGTAAACCACGACAATTTGTCAAACATTACAAATTGTATATTATTTGTTTTCTTCTTTTCTAACTATTATTTTACATAATAGATGGATGGAAAAAAAAAAACATTAACTGAATTAAAGCAAAAAATAAATAGTTGCGCGATAATTTTAAATAATAATTATAATATATAACGACTAAAATTTATATCGGTGATCACACATTATTCGTGTATGTATAATAACTAATAAGTAATGGTTGATGAATAATTATTGAAATATAAATATAAATATAGTTCTTACCCAATTATTTATATGGCAGCAATACCATGTTATACCATATTAATCAAACAGATGGTTAACAATAATTATATTAATTATTCATCATACGGTCCGTATATTGTTCAAGTGGAATTAATGGTAATATTCGTGGTGCAACGAGTCTAGTTGATGTGTTGAACAGACCCACGAGCAGAGTGAACACACGGCAATTTAAAGTTCACCGTCAGTCACATCTTATCGTAACGACATTTTTAGTAACATTCACAAACACAAATGTATCTTTAGCATAAATGTGTGTATACAAGGGTGATTGTATATGTGCCGTACACAGCCAGCAAGTAGAATATGCTAACTGGATCCTTACCATCTTCGACACGTAGCTTTGTTTGCTGTTTTTGTAAGTACAATATACCATATAATGTATATACCTATGTAGTTAACATTCTTCGATACGTGTGACGGGCAATCATAGTATGATGATTGTCATACGAGCCGGGATTTGAATGGGTGAATCCGCATGAATATACTGTCGCTTGTCAAATACCGATACAAAATTATCCAATTGAATTCAAATCTCGCGGGCACTAAAATACACAAGGAAAATAACACTTTGTGACAGGCCAATGAAACGAGCTTATCCATATATAAATATATTGTTTCTACCAGCGTTGACATTGGTTGAATATTGCTGTACAATAACAACGTACATAAGACAAATTTAATTGTCATAAACTTCGACATTTAAGGAGCAACACAACAAATATGAATTGATGGAATACATCGTGTATCAAAGTGAAAATGGATTTAAAAATTGAAACTTTGGATTTTTTCGGTCTTGTAACCGAATTGTGTAAATCTTTAATGGGAAAATGTCGTACAGAGCATCTCTCCAGACGTGATAGTACACGAATTGTGAATGAAATGCGAACAACTGCATTTGAAATACTGTTGAACAAACATAGTAAATCACGTAACATAAACGGTTTGTTCATTCAACAATGTTTATATCAATTTGTGCTATTTCACATGATATATGATACTTACAGATAACCAACAAATCGAGAAATCAGATCCCATTGCAGAACTTTTCAAATATTGTTTCGTGTTGAAAACAACGGCAAAATCATCCACATCGGTTACTCAGTTAGAACATTGTTTGGATAATTTAATGGACGATGAAGGAAATTATGATTCTTCACTAAAATCTACTCTTTACTTTTTACACTCCATGAAATGTTATCAATCTTCGGAGAGCAATAATTTGGTATAATATGCTCCTCACAATGTATATCTTTGATAATCACCATCACTTTTGCGTATTTTACATTAGATAAATTGTATGTTATTAGGAATTTTTTAATATTGGTACATTACATCGTGCTTTACCTGAGACTCGTTATTGGCGTAGAGAAGTCCCACATTATCAAATGTATCCACTGTCAACATTTGAGTTACCATTAAAAATGAATAAATTACTTCATCCGGCCAATAACAAATTCAACACAGTCACTCATGAGACTCCATGCAGTGGATTATTTCAACTTCCACTCGATCCTCAACATAATGGTAAATTTCTACGTGGTATAATTTTCAAACAAGCCGAAATAATCCAATGTGATATTATTCATTTTCAGAATTGCCTATCACATCGCACCTCACTCCATACAACCCGGTTAGTGATATAAGCTGTAAATTCATCTAATTTTGTACGTTAATAGTTATCAATTTAATAATTTAACTTGTTGCGCAGAAATTAGATTGCAGTTTGTATGAAATATATGGTATAAACTGTGAAACACCTAATGTGGAATCTCCGTGGAATCAACAGGCGATTGAATTCCAAGGTGATAATAGTAATGAAACATCGACAATTTCAACGGTATCGGATATGATGTCTGCTACCATTTATGATTTCTCATCGCAAATTGAAAATCGTACATGGGAAACATTGGGGAATGCAGATGTATCAAACTCCCCATCCTTCATCTTAGACTCTATCAATACAATGGAACACTTTGACAAGTTAACAGATTTACCATATTATTCTGCAGAGGTACCGAATTACTATTTGCGCAAAGGTTCGGTAACTGATATAGATTATACACATTAATGGTGTTGCATTTTTTTTTCAGATTTATAAATGTCGGAATGAACAATATAATGTTGTTACAATGGAATCATTTATAGAAAATTCTAAATTAGTTCTTCTTGGAATTGATTCTAATTGTTATATTTGGGACAATAGTTCGGGATTTATGTTTAACAATAACATGAGTGTTTGTGGATTAAGTAGAGAATCATTACAGAATATATGCTCAGACATAACGCATTGGGCAACTTGTTTTAAACTCTTGTCTCTTCTTGTATACCGAAATCCCGAATCCGGTGAATTACGTCAAGATGGCCTAATATTTAAGGTGGATTATTCACTTATTATTTATGTTATATGTATGTATATGTAATGATATGGAAAATGAGTTATAGATTGATAAAATTATTTACATATAATTTCAGGCCATGTGTAATAATATTAGCGATATATTGATACACTATCAAGCTGCCGTATCACAAGTCTTCAATCATAATAGTTCGTTTGGATTATTCAATTTATTGAATCGTTTACGCGACATCGGATTTCTAATCTGTGAAGTTGCACGACTTTGTCGATGTGATCAGATACAGCAAACGACTTTGGGTGAAGGGACAGGAATTTTATCTCACATTTACGATCAAGTCACAAAAATAACAAAACCGAAAATCGCACTGGTGTACTATTCAGTATTAAAATCTTGTTGTGAAGTTTACTTTCAATTGTTGGAAAAGTGGATATTCGAAGGAGTATGCGATAAGACGTATGGTGAATTCTTGATTAGAATACGTGGTCAATATCTCCGTAATCGTGGACACAAATTTTGGACAAGGTGTTTCGCCATAAATAATGAAGCAGTTCCAGGGTTTTTGAAAAATTTAACGAATTCCATATTGCAGTGTGGCAAAGCTGTTCGACTGTTAAAAATTTGCGATCCTAAAAATGCTATATGCAATTTATTCGCCACCAAACGGCCTACAATTAAAGTTTGTTTGAACATGAGCATGCTGTCTGAACAGGAGAAAATATGTTCAGAATACATGGCGAATTGTGTAGGAATCCTTGGATCAAATGTTACACTCGGTTCAGCTTTTCGCGAAATAAAAGCACGTGAAAAAGAAAAAGCTGATCACGTCATTGCCGCTCAACACGACACATTGCAACGAATTAAAAAAGACTATCAGGAGGCGGTGCTACAATTAATGCGAAGTAAACGTAAACTCCTAGCAGACCAGAAGAAGCAGTGTGAAGATGCGGCATCAAAAAGAGAAAAAGCTCGGGAAAGCATATTGATGGAAGATATGTTGTTAATGGAGCAACAATCAATTGAAGATGAAAGACGAAAGTGTAAACAACTCACTGATGCAAAAGTTACTTTTGATTATTATAAAGATCTAGAGAAGGAGGCGAAAAAACGTCGCGTACGGGCCACATGGAGAGCACAACGAATGGCATTATTTGATGAACGGATGCATGCAATTTCTACCGCACTCTCAAATGAGTTTAGTCCAGACAATAATGAACAGTCCTCTGGGTGTCCACCGGATAATGCAATTAATGATGAAAATTGTAATAGGTCTGAACAAAAAATGATTTTACGACAAACGATTGGCTCAGATGAAAGAATTACATCTAGTCGTCCAACGGTGTTACATATTATGAGAAACGATACACAATTGTTCGAAAATAAAACGACGGACAATATATCTATTGATGCAAACACATTGCAGACAGAAGCGATTTTGAATGAATTTGAAAAGGATAATGATTTATTTCACAAACCACACATTGAAATTTGTTACAATGCCGCTGAACAACGCAACGAGATAAATGACACTCTACATACAAATGTTATTACAACAAATAATGCAAGAAATGAAATTTCGTCAAACGATGATAATTGTAATAATATTGTCGCGAATGATAATGGTAAAGAAAGTACAATTGTAAACAATGCTAATCAGCCAAAAAATATTAATGATACACCAATAACATGCACAACTGAAGGATCCCAATGTTCTCAAGTTACCAGCAACGATATAAATGATTTAACACCAATGTCCTGTACAACTGATAGTTACGTACGTTCGGTTTTGGGCAGCACAGTATTTTATAATTTCACTGAAGCCGATTCAATAGGTGATCCAAAAAATGAATTTGAAACACCTACAACTCCGGGTGATTGCCTTATGACAAATCCAATGACGCAAGAATTTGCTATTAAAAATATTTTCGCAACATCCGATACTCAATCTATCAATCCATTTAGTTTGGATGATAGTATTTGTGTAGCTTTCGAATCATCGTTAACTAAAGCCGATGTGGAAATAATTGATAATACATCGCTTCAAGTTTATCTGGAAAAATCAGTGCTTATTCCTTTGCGAGTACAAAGTCAATTGGCGAACTCTGCAATCATCAAATGTTTACTGCATAATCATAAATTTTTACTGCATTTACAGAGTCTTCGTAGTTTCTTTTTTTTGTTAAATGGCGAATTTGCGAAAAATCTCACTGGTCCACTTTATACAAAATTCTATGAAATTTCATTGCCCGATGAGTTATTTAATTCCCATACTCTAACTAATCTTCTGAAAAATGCATTGCACTGTTCATTAAATAGCTCGTACATAAATTCCGAACTTTTGAGTTTGACTGTATTTGAAAGTCCTTCGGTATTGCAGGCAGGTTACTTTGATTTTTTTTTACATTTAACTATCACAACTATTGAAATATAATTAAAAAAATATTTATCTTGCAGATATTGGATCCGCAAGCTTTGAATTGTCTATGCCTACACTACAAAGTATCGTGGCCATTGAATATTATTATTGATGATGCATTGATGCAACAGTACAGCAAGGTTTTCAAATTTTTATTAATGGTCGGTCGTGTTTTGTGGGTACTTCAAGAAGATTTTTGTATCTTAAAAAATGAACGTAAAGCAGATTGCTCCCATCAATATCATCGGGTAGGTCTATCACATTCCTGTTATCCCTGATGAATTAACGCTAAAAAGGAATAAAATATTCATGGACTATTTATCCAAATAGGTACAACTATTTCGACATGCCATGATGCAGTTTATGACTGCATTACACAATTACATTACATGTAGTGTATTGCACGCGAGCTGGACAGAATTCGAGAAGGAATTGGAAAATGCCACGACTTTAGATCAAATCTATACAACTCACGTGAGCTATATAAAAAAAATTTTATCCCGATGCATGTTGACGAATCGCGGTGAGAAATTACGCATTTGTCTTTGCAATACTTTTGAAATTATACTGAAATTCCATAATTGTTTGCGAACGTATGAATGGGTCACGAATTCCACGGGCTACATTCATCCTAACTATAAAAAATTGGAGCAAATGTATGAGGCTTTTTGCACTCTGAGAACATACCCAGCGCAAGTTGTCGATAGATCAACGAGCAGTGGATATCAAATGCATCTATCACATTTTGTTGATGCGCTAAATATAAATCCACTATTTAATTTATAAATCCGAATTGTACACTTTTACACTATTGCAGATTATTTATCAATAAAACAGTATTTTTTATTTTAATTATATCAATTTTTATTATTTTATTATGATATATATATATATATATATATATATAGTGATGTAAACAAATTCGCTCCACGATATACGTCAACGGAAATAATTTAATAACTATTATTTTGAAAAATATCATAAAATTACTTTATGTGTTCATTATATTTGCATATATATCATATTGTTGATCGAATCCCAAATAACAATCAGACATAAGATAGAATACGAGTTTTGTTGAACCTGAAAATAAAATTATAATAATAGGATAAACTATAGTTCTCATTAAATTGTTGAAAGATATTGAAAATAAAGTCATATAATGATATGTTTACCTGTACATTGCTCCTGCGGTATTGTAAATTGTAATTGCGATATTCTGGTTTGCATTTTGATTGAGGGTATTCTTTTCAATGCCCAAACTTCATTCCTCTTAGCGTTCGCCAGCAGAACAAACCATCCTTCGCCTTTCCCTTTCTGAAACTTTGGATTGTGCGCTTTATTTGTAGAATTATTTTTCTTTTGCATTTCAATTAATAATGTGTAATCTTGATCTGTATAAAGCGTCAAATGGTCGATGGGTTTCATAGGCTGTGAAATACATTTGATCTCATTGCTATTGTCCATTGAGCATTGTAAACTCAATTTGATTTGTATTATTGGCATGCTCTTTGCCACTTGATGTATATCTTGTAATTGGCTATCGATAAAGCATTTTGCAAAAGTATTTGAGAGTCGTTTATAATTACTCGCAAACGCACAAAATTCTGGTAACGCTTTAGGCAATCTCGTGAATAACGACAAATCATTTTTTTCAATATGCGGTAATGTGAGTAAAGCAGAATCATCCATCCATCTTGCTTGAATAACCATTTGTAGCAATTGAATAATTCTAAGAGTGGTAGATAACCATCCACTTTCAGCTGCTATGTCGATCATTGCTTGTAATATCCTTATTGCTTGGTCTAACACTGATTTAAGGTCTGTCGTGTAATCAGTGGAAGGTAATTGCATTTGGGAAAAGTGAGCTTGAAAAAGGAGAAAGGCTTTTGTATTTGGTGAATCGTAGGTGAATTGTTCGGCAGGATAGCGACAACGTTTTGACAATTCTTCATTCAATAAATCCTCATTATGTCGAACTGGTAATTCACTGTATTCATTAGCATCACATAGTATTTTTAAACATTCAACCAACTGAAGATTCTCTCGTAATTGCAATTTGAACATCGCTACAGTGCGGTGGGATAAATAGTAAAATGATGCAATTTTACCTAACGCTAATGGATAAACATTTTCAAGCTGTTCATCGTATGCAATACATTGGCACTCCAACAACACTTTTAGTGTATCATCGACTAACACCGAAAGATATTTATTTATATCATTGTTCTCCAAACTCTCTAAATTATAGTATCTTGGATTCTTCATCAATCTCCGAAAGAAATATGTCCACGTGAGATAATCAAGAAATTGCTGTTTGCTATTGATAGTTCCAGCAACAATTTCAGCGTTTATATGATCGGGGAGTACCTCTAATAGACTCGACTCGACGGGAAATGGCTCATACAAAAATTTTTTATAAAAATTTTTCTTTATATCATGAACAAGCACAACAGCAACACCGGAATCATCAAATTGTGGTCGACCAGCTCTTCCCATCATTTGTAGCACATCCGTAATTGGCATGTCAACATAGCGTTTGACTTTTCCATCAAAGTACTCAGTACCTTTTATGACAACCAGATGAGCGGGGAAATTAACGCCCCACGCTAACGTTGCCGTTGTAATTAATACTTGTATTTTATTATTTACAAATAATTCCTCAACAATTTGCCGATCTTTGTCTTGAAGTCCAGCATGATGAAGACCAATACCAAATGCAAGTGTCAACTTCAAATTGGAGTCTTTAATAACGTCAAGGATACTATCCATCTCCGCATCAGGCATATGTAGCCACTGCTTAGGATCGTCTTCTGCCGCAAGATAAGCAATCAAATCCAAGGCGGTTAATCTTGTTTGACGCCGTGATGCGACGAATACGAGTGATGGGCTGGAAGGCGCATGTTGCCTAATAGCTTGGAATGTCGGTCGATTCATTGTCGCCATCCGTGGACAATAATGCTTCCCAGGAAAACCATTTATATGTACCTCCAATGGTACGGGACGTACCGAAGGCCGAAAATTATAGAGACCCATCTGAAATCGAAACACACATAATAATAAAAATGTGTATTATTTCATACAATAGTTGTATTGTGTTAAAAATTTATCCAATTCACCCTTTCGATTCCCAGCCAGCTGGCAAGATCAACTGCATTAGCTAAAGCTGTTGATAATCCGATAATTCTCAATGTTCTCTCAGTATGCGATGCAATAAAGTTTGTGCGCGACACAATAACTTCCAATACGGGTCCACGATCTTCGCCCAAAAGATGAATTTCATCGATAATTATCAATGCGACTTTCTGCACGTAATTTCGCGTTTGCCAACTACGACTGATACCATCCCATTTTTCCGGTGTGGTCACAATCACATCAGCACATGCTATATCACGAATATCTGGTGTCACATCACCTGTCAATTCAATCACACGTTTGCCCAATTTCTCCTGCAATCTAATTTTCCAATCACGCATTCTTTCGCGTACAAGCGCTTTTAGCGGTGCAATATACACAACCTTTTGATTTGCAAAATTTTTAAATACTCGGAACATAGCTATTTCTGCTGCAATAGTCTTTCCTGATCCCGTGGGCGCACCCAATAAAACATTGCAGTCGGTATGATAGAGACAATGAAATATTTGCGTTTGGATGGGATTAAAGTGTGTAAATTTATAGAGAGTTTCGAATTTTTCATCCTTCAATGCTGCAACAGGCAATGGTTGAAGCTCAAGTAGATCCGTATGCGGTGGATGACTATCGGGAAGTACCAAATCATGAAGATTTAATGCGAAAAGATGCTCACAACCAAGCCATCGGTCACTCGTAATTTTAATGAGATATTGGGCCGGATGAGGCTCTTGAAGCGGAATAGTCATAACAATTTCCTGCTCGTCATTACTACAAACCATTTTCTTTGTTAATAAAAAATATTCGTGATGATATATGAAGTTATTCTCTGTATCTTCAATCCAAATCCAAAAAGCTTCCGAGCTCTTTCCGTGTACATGATCATTCCATCGAAATTCGGGCATTATTTTCAAGCGTATTCTCAATACCGTACGTGTAATTGGCTGAACAATTGCATTTATATTAACTTGCGGAAATTCTTCGCAACATTTTTTTATTAAAGCGGCTGTCTTTTGATTACGTAACATATCACCGATTTCACGCACATGCATCTCATTCAGACGATCGAGATTCAATTCACGCTCATCAATTTTTTCAATAATATCTTGACCAAGACAATAAAATTGTCGTAATGGTGTAACGTGATCCCATTGTTGGGACTCTAACATTTTGGCAAGATTTAAAAGACGCCCAGCCATTATGGCATTATTTTTTCTCAGCATTACTTCGAATAATGCCCGGCTGATTCGCATGGCATTTTGAATTATGTACGCCTGATCGGATATCAATGAGAATGCTGATACGCGACCGCGTGAAAGATATGTTTGAATTAAAATATTAACTTTGCCATGCACATTCTCCGTTCCACCTATAACCATCAGCTCACAATTATCAGCCGTTAAATTATCCAGTTCATCCATTTCATCGTCTCTAACTTTCAATTGCTCAAATTCTTGGGAACGTGATAACATCGCGAGTATATCTGCCTCAGTCATAATAGGCTTGCTGAGCTCATTAAATATTTCCACTGTATCATATTTTAAATAAAAATGACTTGCAGTACGTCCCATGTCCGTAGAACTGAGATCTCCAGTACGAATATTATAGCGAATCATTCGTGCTTTATCTAACGATTTCGCTGCCATATCTATCAATTCCTTTCGTTTGCGATCCAAATTTGGATCATCGATTATTGTTTGATATAAAATACCGTATGCCATTGGATTGAGTTTCATTCTCACATATAAATATGTGTAACTCAACCATTCAACAGCTTCTTCCACATTCGATATCGTACCCAATGTGATTTCCGCATTCAAATTATCAGCCAAATATTTAATAAAGCTACTCTCAATCGGAAATTGATTTGTTAAAAGTGATAGATAATGTGACAGTTTGCTGTGAGATGTAATGATAACCGCATGACCGGATGTATCGAACTGTGGACGACCAGCACGACCAAAAATTTGCAATACGTCCAAAATTCCAAGATCAATAAATGATCCGTGTTTTGAATCGTATATTTCAGTACCCCTAATAATCACAGCATGAGCTGGTAAATTGACGCCCCATGCCAGTGTCGAGGTGCATACTAAAACTTTTATGGCACCTTGCGAAAATGCTTTTTCCACGAGATTCCTGTCCGATCGTAACATCCCAGCGTGATGTACCGAAAATCCATATGAATATAGATCACCGAGATATCTATTTCGTGAATTAGTAAATGCCTTTTGTGTTAATTTTGTATTGGCATCAGGCTTAAAAACTTTTATTGTGTCATTTTGAAGTGCAAGCTCTTTTAATCGGGTGGCGGTTCGAACTGTTGCATTGCGTGCATGAACAAACACCATAACTTGATGACCTTTTCGCACCATGTCCACAACTTGATTGTAGCATACGAGATCCATATCGTTCAATTGTTGCATTGGCTTAATTGCTTTAACACCAATAAACGTTTGACTGAGAGGCACAGGTCGGAAGCGTTGATCAAAGTAGAATAAACCCTTGAATGGATTGACTCGAAGGAATCTTGCAACATCTACGTAATTTGGTAATGTCGCAGAGAGACCGACAATCCTTATCATGCTCTGCGACGACTCAACTTGTCGAAGAGTTCTTGCAACTAACGCCTCAACCACAGGCCCACGATCACCATGCAACAAATGGACCTCATCAATTATTAACAGTTTAACAATACTCGTTAGTGCTATATCGCCAGTGCCCTTTCGTGTAACCACATCCCACTTCTCTGGTGTCGTAACAATCATCTGAGTTTGCTGCAGTTCTCTTTTTGTTAGCTGCATATCACCTGTTAATTCGCGTACCGTCACACCAAGACATCCAAGTCTTTTATTGAAACTCCCAGTCATTTCAGCGGCCAATGCCTTCATTGGTGCGATATAAACAATTTTAAAATTATCCTTCTGTAATACACCATTGTCTATATGTAATTTCAATTGATGTATAACAGTGAGAAGAGCAACATTGGTTTTACCTGCGCCGGTTGGCGCGCAAATCAGTAAATTCTCATTACTATTGTACGCAACATTAAACACAATACTCTGTATTCTGTTCAACAACTCAATGCCATTGAATGCCATTTGGCCAATTTCATCGAGCGATGATATTTGTATTGGACAAAATTGTATTTCATCAGCATTGATGATTGATACAGGTATTTGAACTTCTTCACACAATGTTGAATCTTTTCTAATAACATCCTCTGGTAGCATAATCTTTTGTCCAGATACAAAACCCGATGTTATTTTCGATCTTGCCTGTGAATCAAATACATATGGATAATGTTCTCTAGAAATTGTTGATGCGACAAAAGTTCTCTTGGCCATCGATAAAATTGGTGCATTCATAGCTTGCAGCACTTGTTGTCTCTTTGTACGTAATGTAATTGTGTCGAATTCATCGTCGGAATCATCATTTAATTCAAATTTATTCGATGCCTTCAACATCTTCTTCTCCTCTTTTCGCACTTGCTTTAAAAGTTGCTTTTCCTTCTCCGATTGAACAATTACTTGACATCCATATTGTGGACGTTCGTGAGTGCGTAAACCTATTGGTTTTTGTACTCGTTGACTCGCCAAATGAAAGCAAACTTTTTTGCAATTTTGTATTATATATTCGATAAAGTCTATGTGATCGCAACCAATTATATCGAACAATTCATCTTGAAGATTTTCACCATTCTTTTTCAATGTATTTTGTATCATTTGACTGAATTGCTCATACGACATTTCAGTTGAATATTTTTCATAACATTGTCGCATGCAAGACATAATTTTTTTCCTATCGAAATCTTCTTTTTTAGTCTGCTCCATTGAACCGGTATAAATCATTGCAAAGTCATTGCAATTTTGCGGGGTTTTTGATTGAATCATTTCATGAAGTGATTTTATATCGGGCCACAATCTAGATGCAGGATTGTAATGAATATCTGAATCGAATATATTGAATGCACAAGGAGCAATTTTTGATGAATTGCCTTTTAAATCTGCGATGATGTCGAAATCGTCTTGAGTTAGCATCGCCTGCATTATCGTCATTGTTTCAATGATTTCCTCAACAATTTTTGGTGGCACGTCAACCACCATCTCGTGTATCAGTTTTAGCACTTTGTCCCTTATAATGATTTTATCATGAATCAAATATTCCACAATATTCATTGAAATTTGATCGACTATAGATGACGTATCCGAGCACAAATTACCTATAAAATTTCATAATTCACTCACAATAATAATTACAATTTTAATAGAGAAAAATATATTTATAAACTTTCAACACATACTGCAACATTTCAACACCAATTGATGGATTTCAATTAGAAGCGGCCGTACATTTTGTGACAAACATCGATTAATTTTATGCCAATTTGATTGCCTAAAATAAAAAAATAATTAAATACTCAAGTAAATTATAGTCAAAAATTTATATGTAATAATTTAGATTGCATACTTATTGTCAAGTACAGTAGATACATGCCGCAGTCTTTTTTTTGGTAAATCATTCGGGTCGTCGTTTAAATGATTTTTTTTTCGTCCCAAGTTCGTGAATGCACGTAGTGATCGTGATAATCGTGGTAATTCATGCATTTTTGTTAATTGGTGAATCTACCCGCCTTATTTAATGTTAAATAAATAAACAAGCGTATCTGTACAAGTATGTACATATTTTTACTTGATATTATCAATTTGGCAGAGTCGTTGACAATAATGGCTGACATCTGGTGGTCACCAGACTAATCATTATCCGATCCTATGATCATTTCGAATTGTTCGTCACAGAAAACGGGAGGGGATTTTGCATCAAAACAGAAGAAGCTACTAAAGTAGTACAGCCGACATGAATAAGAGGGCGTTGTGACTCGTGAAAACCGCTGTAAAACACCATATTTATACATATATATAGACACAATGTTATGGCAACTTTTGCCCATTCCACTTTTGATTTCACAGTTTGATACTTCATCACATCACATATCACACGTACCAATTGAATAGTGTATACTATATTTGCGCGCTACATATCTCATGTAGCACAACAGTATTTTCTAACCTTAAGGATTATTTTTTTAAATTATTTTTCATCATTCATGAATAATTGACGGAGTAAAATCATCATGTCTCAACAAGCAACCGGTATACAATCGAATAATAATGGATCTGACAATGCTGCACAATCATTAGGAAATTTACAGTCAGTTGGTCCTAACAATCAATCATCTATGTCTATACAAACGACAACTATTGACCAAACTTCGTCATCTCAATCACAACAAGCTCAACAATCAATTCATTCCACACCACTAGCAAAAAACCAACAGACCTCTTCAACTAATGATGTAAGTTCTATCTTAATACTACAATAATTGTTTTCCCATACATGATTAATTAAGTGAATTCATAACTTTTTTTTTTTTTTGTGTTTCCAGTTTCTAACGAAAACCCGACTGCAAGATTTAGTTAGAGAAGTGGATCCTACGGAACAATTAGATGATGAAGTTGAAGAAATGTTGCTACAACTGGCAGATGATTTTGTCGAAACTACTGTTAATGCTGCATGTCTATTAGCCAAACATCGACATGCAAATACAGTAGAGGTGAAAGATGTTCAACTGCATTTAGGTAATAATTGTTTGAATATTTGTTGGGAGCTATGTTGGTATCATCATTTACTGAATACCATATTGTGTTGTTTATTTTAGAGAGAAATTGGAATATGTGGATACCAGGTTTTGGCACGGATGAAGTTCGACCGTACAAACGTGCAACAGTCACAGAAGCTCACAAACAACGGTTAGCATTAATAAGGAAATCTGTGAAAAAGTACTAATTACAAATATAATGTTATACTGCGTTAAAAATTTATTTCACTCACTCATTTGCCTCGTTCGTGCAAATAACTTTTCCCGCTGTTATTACGATCATATTGATGCATGTGCTGTATAATGAATATAGGATGAGGCGATCGCATTATCCGTGAATTCAATTATATGCTGGCCCACTCATTTGTCTCGGCATACGATCAATTTTATCGGTACTCTACTACACATCAGAACATTATTCAATATTTTTACTGTTATATCAACAGCATTACTATTGGTTTGTTTATTCAGTAAAATAAATCGAATGTTACATTAGGAACATATCTTGCGGGTTTATACATCAATCTTATAACGATGCCACCGCATAAGAAATGGATATTTGCGACTAGTATGCTATACGATATTATTTGATGCAAAATGAGCTATCGAGTGTTTATAATATGGTATTTATTTGTCTAATTTCTGTTAGATAAATATATAATAAATGTAAAATATAATTTATTTCCGTTGGATTCCATGGTGGATCAATGGCACTTGGCATTAATGTATTGTTATTGACAATGCATCAATGGAAAAAATAAAATTTATCATTTCAATCATTTAAAGCGTATTTGCCAAAAGTGACTGAGCGAAATGCGTCTTCTACTAAATCAGCTAAGCACCGCACTGCTTGCAGTAGAGCAGCCAGTAATAGAGAAAATGACAGAGACAATAATTTATTTGGAACTATAGCGCACTCTGAAGGCTGCACCAAGTGCACTCTATTATCGTAATTTATATTTTTATGATTGTCGGCCGAAATTTTCCCTCCAATCGCAATATCTTCATTCTGTTGTGGTGTTATCTTTTCATAAACATCTTGTGGTAATAGTGTTGTTTCAGAATCTACCAGTGACTCACATGACGTCCCGGCATTTTTCGTTTTTCCTTTGTTATGAAATGCTCCCATATTTCTATTTACTTGATCGAATAAGTATTCACTAGAATGTATATTGATGCTATGCCGATACAATTCACGACATTTCCTCCGGATTTGTAATGATTCATTTGTGTGTTTAGCGAGTATATCTTGTGATGATGCTTTCCTCATATTCACTATTGGTGGTATATTGCTTTTGGAAAAATAGTTATTCAAGGATGATTTTCGGTGTTTGTAAATTGATACATCATGATTATCATTCACTGACTTGTTTCTGTGACGGGTCGACTTTTTCAATTCAATATTATTGTCAATGTTTGAATGACAATTAATTATATCTAACTTGTGGCTTTCTGATAAATTACACTCTTTAAAATTGCATTGAGTAAGATTATTGTATGCATCAAACAAGGGAATATTAAGTGGAAGCGCTTCACAATTATCACATTTGAAATTAACATTTTCCTCAATAATATTTATATCATTGTCAGATCGTGAAAGTCTTTCATTAGAAACGACAAAATTTTTCGATGCCAAACAATTTTCACTAGAAGGCCGATTGGAATTATCAGGATCACGGGTTACTTTATTCATATTATCCCCATAATATTCACCATTATCGGATCGTTTATGTATGAACTTATTGAGCTGAGGAATATCATGATCGTATACATGAAGAAGATTTTGCTCAATGTTCACGAGGCTCTTTTCAATTTGCATTAGGCATTGTTCAATATCACAGTCACTCACGATCGATTCTTCACTTATTGTTAAATTATTGATGCAATTTGGGATTTTGTCTACAGTGGAATTCTCACTACCAGAGGTTGTTGCTGCAGACCAAATTACTCGATCAATTTCACCATCAGAATTGCGTGTACCATTGCGATTATAAAACAATTGATAATTCATGTGGTTATTGACGACATCGTGGTTAAAAAAAGTATCTGGCGGCGAGTTCACATCACCACTTGAATACAATTTATCACTTGTTTCGGACAAAATGCATACCGATTCCAATGATTCCGAGGAAGTTGAGTACGGCACGTATCCCTTGGAAAGTGCACGTGGATGATTATCGACAATTGTCTTGTCAAATGTTTTGTATGTATGCACCGACCTCCTATTATATTTATTCACTTCTCCGTCACCTTCCAAGTCATATGTCATCATTGAATTAATTAGCCTAAGCGATTCTGAATCCTGTGAGTCATGTGAATGGATATCAACATACGGAGTATTTATTGGTGAATGCGTCAACAGATTGACGTAACCACGTGCTCCACCAACGAGCGATCAAATACTTGTTGTTGGACTACTGGACTCTAGAGCAGCATTGAAGAAACTGTACGTCTTCCTTGTACAATCGGCCTTGTACATCACCTTGTGATAATAATAAGAATTAGTATATACTTCATTATATACAGCAATGTCACAAATTATAATGTCATAGTACGAATGTAAAATATTGATTTCTCACTTTTGGATAGCACAATTGTATTTCACGAAATTCATTGGTAAAGCTGAGGATATAAATGCAAATTGCAATGGCACAAAGCCATTCAGAAACACTACTGACTACATGCATTTCCCAGCCGCCGTCATTTTTTGACCATGTCCTTGGATTTTTACCTAAAGTCCATTATGTAAACAATGATGTGTTAATCATGTTTTTATTCATGATTTGTGTACAGATATTGCTGTAAAATTTTGGATATCACTGATGTTCAAATAAATTCATTTTCACAGTTTTATCACATACCATTATAATCTCTGGCTGCTAATCCAGCAGCGATGAATACTACGCAAAAGCAAATGGTTGAAATAATTGATAGAATCACTCTGAAATATGTGATTCGTGGAGAGCAACCAAGAGGATACAGCCGTATAGAATAGGTGGTCTGCAAATATTCCAACATTTTATTGCAATGTTGTTAGTGATAATACTAAATGGGTATGAATTTACCTGTAGCCAAATATAAATGGTACCACTACCAAAGCACGTGACAGCACCCACCATATGGACAATGAGATTTGATGTTTCCTGAAAATTACCTGTTACTGACATTCCAGAAGATGATATCAAGCCAATGATGAGACCAATGGTATTTAATTTGTACCAGAATCCTGATAACTGATAGGTCAATGAAAATTCATTCATCTGGCCGTATCTTATATAAACAATTATACACACTAAAAATAAAATAATTATCAATTGCAATTGCGAATGTCAATTTGAATATTAAAAAGTGTTTATAATTTTTGTGAAAAAACATATACATACAGAGCACGGCTATTATATTGAGACATAGGGAAAATATACAGCTCTCTGGTGGAAGAGTACCAGTATCCGAAATATATGGGAATCCAGGTTCAACATGGCCATTTATAACAGCAATTACATATCTGAATGACATTGTAAAATAAGGAAATATACGAAAAAATTTATTGTTATCCGTATGATATCGTTAACTCACGTGACAATAAATATTGCAGGTAATGTCACGAACATGGCAATAGGTAAATAATGAAGGTTAACGAAGGCATCCTGCTTTTCCATGGCTTTCAATCTGACTCGTTTCACTGACAATATCGAAGTGACACTCTATCCACCGAAGAATATGTCAGGTATATCGACACATCTGCCGTGTACATTCAATGATAAACTTATAGCCCCGAGGACAGTGGCCGTTCATTTGCACTCGACTTTTGCTCGTGCCAAGGTGTACAGCCCCGCTTTGTCGTATCATTGGCTAATTATATCCGTTTAAACCCATATCGCCAATGTTTCAATATGATTTATTGCATCCAAAAGCCTCTAAAAATGTTTACAATATTAATCTTTCTCTTAGTTTTATTCGCCTAGTGTCACAGAAACGTCTCATATAATTATACAAACAATAGAAGCATTCGTATACCTGTATCACAATACTGATAAACAATAGATAGCAGATTTCACATGAATTTTAATATTTCACTTCTTAATATTATTTCCTTCGCGTAAATTACTTTTTTATTGAGAAGATCTTACTTGAAAGTAGGTGTGCGCGTGTGTCGAAAAATTTAAATATACACAATGCAATGAATTTTACATTGAGCGAAGTTTTGCGAGTGCTCAAAATTGTATTCAAAAATGTATCATAAAATTTGTTGAGTTATGTATATATATTGTATATATATATATATACAACAGAATAGTGTAATCACAGATTTGAGTGTTTGTACTTGGATGAAATGAATTATCTATCTGTCTAACTTTCTGTCTGCATACACAATAATATATTATAAATGTATTCAATTAATTCTGTAAATATATATGAGTAAATCGACAAGAATGTAACTATATTCTCCTGTGTAGTTTTTTAATCATACATATGTAAACACATAGATCATGCAACATTTCAATGTGCATTGCCAATATACTTTTGTGTATTATTGACGTTATCACGATAGGCCGCTATGATATCAAGTAAATGAAAATCGAAGCCATGCGAAAACGTGACTTGGATAATGAAAAGATACCAACGAAATATTTTTTCTTCAAATACAATTATCATGTATACTGAAGGTGAAGTAATTACGTACTAGAGAGATAATGTACCGCTGGAGAAGATTGAATATCATTTGACGTGATGTTGCCAATCAATTTCAACCACTAATAATCACATGGCAATGATACTCGGAAAAATTCTTTTATTAAGGGAACCCACTGTTAACCTCGAACGAATATCTTATCTTTTAGTGCGCAATTGCTCGATAGCAGGACGCCCACAATTTTCATTTGTACATACGTCCATGTAATACACATCCATATCTCCAATAAATTCACATTCCCATATATTGCAATATACCGTGCATATGGGTTTGTATTTAATTGATTGCAGTTGTCTAATAATTCATATAATTCTTCAATTATTTTAAGTCTTACCAAAAGTTCATTCACTCAAATGGCCTATGCCTCTTTGAGGATTTTCATTTTTGAATTGTCCGCCATTATTTTTACAAAATTTATATTGTAAGAGCGCGCGCGCGCATTAATAGCGGCAAAAAAATGGCCACTGTTATCTATTAAAAATTTATAACGTTTATACTAGTCCATAACGTTCATAACCTCTAACACAAAAACTGTTATTTTTCATAAATATATATATGTATGAAATTAAACAACAAAAATTAAGTACTACACGTGATTATAAACTACAATGGCTTCCTCCCTTCGTAAGTGAAATACATTTGATCTATTCTAAAAATAGCTTCACATACAATCTTCTGTTATGTATGTTTTACATAAACCGTGAAAATAAGTATGGATATATGGGCAGTTCATTGATGACTTTATCATTGATTGTGTTAGGACATTTGTTGCGGAGAGTATCAAGGCCAACATTGAGAAATCATTCAACAATCGCTGAAACAGCACAAATTCCAGAGGAATCAATTCAAAGTTTTCGAACCAACGAGAATAATCCAATCAATCACACTAATGAACATCTAAATCGCTTCTATGTAATGCCACCGGCAGTAACAGATAAATTATTTCGTTACGGTGGATTACCAAAGAAGTATCAAGAACAAATATCATCGTTTGTTGAGAATGCAATTATGATACGACAGCCAGCTCTTGATATAATATCGTATCTACGAAACACAGATTATAGCAGGGCTGTCAACAAATATGTCTTATGTATCCTTTAATTCATCGATTCATGATATTTTCAGCTTAAACTTAAATTATTATAAATATCACATTCTTAATATTTACTAGACGGTTCAATTGGATCTGGAAAGACAATTACTTTAGCACATATATTACATTATGGACTCTCAAGTAAAAAAATCCTAGTTCACATACCTTGGGGTAAATTATTTATTTACATTATTACTTACCTAACTAAAGTTGTCATTACTTCAACTATTGTTTTAAACAGTGCCCAATTGGTTTCGACAACCCCAAGAAGTAACTGCCTCACAAAAAAAAGAGGGTTTTTATGATTTGCCCGTGAATGCAGTCGCATGGCTGGTTCATTTCAAGCATCAAAATATACCATTGTTACCGGAGCTCGATGTAATTGATCGACATTATTCTTTATATTATCATGTTAAAATGTGAAAAATATATTTTCGATTATAAGGGAATTTCATTTCAATTTTAGCTAAAACTCTCACAGGACTATATATGGAATCTTCGAGAACAAAATTCCGCCGGCACACCATTGTTGGAATTAATAGATTTTGGAATAGCCCGTGCTAAATATGCCTGTGACACTGTGGATGCGTTATTCAATGAATTAAAATTAGCTAGTACAGCTGGAAAATGTAATACTCTAGTGGCAATTGATGGTTTCAATTCATTTTACGCCAATAATATGAAAATGCAAAATAGCAAATTTGAAATTGTCAATCCTGATAAAATTACTCTCACCGAATCATTTTTGAATATCACTAAATACGACTGGTGTAACGGTGCGGTTGTTCTCACCGTTGATCAACTTGCAGTACATGTAAATATCGTTTATTGAAATATTCCCAATGAAAATTGTGAGAATAATTGTAATTACTATTTTATCAATTTCAGCAAGAGCATCAATCAATATTCCCGCGTTATCTTATTGGCAACAAAGGCTTTGAACATCTCGATCCGTTTTTACCAGTGGAAGTTCAAAATTATAGTCACGATGAATTTGGCACTGCAATGGAGTACTACAAAAATCGAAAATGGGTGAGAGATATCAGTGATGAAGGCCAGAGAGAATTGGAATTATTATCTAATCGAAATCCATTTACACTCATGCGTATAACGGCCCCATTGTGAATAGACTAATCAGTTAGAATTGATGTTAGTGCAAAAACGAATATGGTAGTGTTAATTTTGATGAAACGCATTACAGTGAAAGGATTTTTTTTTTCTTATTTTGTTTAACGTAGCAATACACATATAATATTGTAATGTCATTTATTCAATTTTCTAAATAAAACAATAAACCCATTGCAAGATACCATTAAAAGAGAATAATTGGAATCGCACTCGGACGATTTGGAGTTATAATGTTCTATACAACTACTACCAAAAACCACCATATAATTATTCCAATATCAGGGAATGTATAATAATGATAAATTCATGTTGTCAAAACTAAGGAATCAAAGTGGTGGTTTAACGACGTTGAAGAGCATCCAAAGCTCCCACAATATCGCCATTTTTGGATTCCAATAGATTAGTTAGCCAACCACCCTCATTTGTGAATCCCATTTGCATCATGGTTTCAACAGCTTTTTGAATCTTTCCATTTGAATGATAAAAAGTGCTTTCATATTGAGGTATTTGCGGATAAATAGACTTTGGTGGTTGGATGCTTGGAGATTCTTCAGATGTTGCCGGTATGGACTGGAATATTATTCATAATTGTATAAATTGTTATTGTTCGTTTAGATTCGTCGACAAATTATATGAAAAAGAAATACCTTTTTAGGAATAGCTCCTGGTGATGATGAAACTTCATTATTCGAGCCAATAATTGTCCAATCTTCATTTTCACCAGATTTCTCAGTTGAACATACTTCATTGTCGGATGAAGACGGAGTAACAGTCTTTTCATCACCGCTTTCAAGTTTATTCACGGTAGGAGGAGTAGAAGTTGATGGTGTGACAACGGTAGATGGACCTGCTGCTTTATCATTTTCATTGTTGCTTGTTGGAGCAGTAAAAGTTGGTGTGGTATGAGCCTCATCAGTTTTTACATGAAAATTTACATCAATGCCCAATGGATCCAAAAATTGGGACAAATTTTGTCCTACAATCTTTAATAGCTCAACATGTGAATCTAATTTTTTATGTTCAGGGGCTTTTGGTTGTTCATCCTTCGGCAAATCACTGGTTGACTGTTGATTTTTATGTTCTGCATTTGGAGCCGAATTTTCCTTCATAGGGCACTCACCTGGAAGATTCGCAAACTCATTGAAATATGATGCAATTGTATCAATCAAAGAGGAACCAGATTCTGTCGCTGGACACTGACGTGGACGTCCATAATGTTTCGAGCTTCTGTTATGCCAATTACACTTTGCATCATCCTCTTTTGGGAATGATGAATTTTTGACAAATTTATTGATGTGTCGAGCTAAACGTCTTCCATAATGAGGTTTCCATTGAATTGGAGATATTAAGCGTAGCATGCAATGTTCTCCATGCATTCCGCGAGACTGACAGTTTGAGCATAAATCATAATCTGGGCATTGGATGCATTTGAATCTGAATCCATGCACGGGTTGCTCACAGCCATCACATGTCACACCAACATGAAGATTTTCAATATCTTTGTCAATATCTGATTCAGCTTGAGAAGTAGACTCTGACTTGACAATAATGTAGAGTTTACGAATTGGCTCAGATGTAGTTTCTTGCAATGCAATTTCCAATTCTTCATCACTAGAAATTATTATATTATCACCATCCGCATCTGCAAATAGCAATTATTAATATATATATATATATATATAGATAATAAAAAAAAAAATGAACCATCAAACGCTGTTTTGTGGAGTAATGTCAATATTATCGAGAAATGTATGACATAACGTATTGTTACCTTTCCAATTGATGGTGAAACGTTTGCCTCTTATGCTTGGAAAGATGTTTTGTAGCTTCTCACGTAGATATAAAAAATTCATGACAACGTCGTAATCAATACCAAATCGTCGCACCTCCTGTTTAGATTCATGTTCCTCATCGCTCATGAACACTTTGAAGCTGACCGTTCCTGCCATTGTAATATCCAATTGCCCCGTTTTATATATTATATCGTCAATACGAATGAATAACGTATATAATCAAAAACGAATCAAGTAACAATTTCACGTTAGTAAAAGCACTGACTACTGCGTCAGAGATGTGTCGATTTTTATACGTTTTTCATATGGCCCATAAGTTTATATATATTCGTCACATAAAAGTAGAGAGGGAATCAATGACAGTCGAGAAAGTGTGCGCTGACTCGTGAATCTCGATAGGTCATGCCATTTTGGCGCCACATTTAAGTGTACCGAATGTTTGTAAAATAACAAAAAATGTATTATGCAGTAAAAGTTAATATATAATTTTTTATTAATAAGTAGATACAATATTATTATTATATTAATTTTATTAAATTCAAAGCAATCAACATTATTTACAAAATATACACAGACTCATGTATTCTATATCTTGTATGATGCAGTAGCCATATTTGAATGAGTCGCGACATTTCCAATCACATGATTGTTTTGATGAGGTGTGATTGGTCCACGATTGTAGTATCCCGACAGTGTATATATACTTGAGAGCTAAGCATGATACATCAAATATGAAAGTGATTCATTTAAAAGCGTCAACGTACACGATTTTCTCATATTTCATATATATTATTAAATATTGCATCAGATTGAAAATATTTTCTCTCAAATATATTTCAAACCGAAAAATACTGATTTGCATGAATTATTTTCACAAAAGTTTACATTGAGTTGCACATATTTGATTGGGAAATATGATGAAACTTTATTTAATTGTCAATGAAATGACGCACGGAGCGTGTAGAATGTTCTCGTCAGTACGAATATTATGATTCACGATACGATAGCAACAGCACACAGATATGTGTGATGGCCACGTAATAATGTATACAAATGTAGTGATAAAACTCGACGAAGAATCTAGAATGAAATTGTATGTCATTCCTGTGGAATATATGTCCTATGGATACCTGTGTATTTATGCATTATAGATCCATCATTCTTTAATTTGTATACATATTTATAATCGAACGATATACATAGATTTTACATGTATCATGCTTGAATAATCTATGTATAATAGTATAATATTTGTCAATTAGCATTTGAGAATTGCACAAAGAAAATGGAGATATATGCGAAAATATGGAAAAACAGATAATGGAGAATAGTGGCATAAATGTCTTGTTGTCATAAGTATAACTAATATCAATAATATTCATAATAATATACATCATTATTATTGTAAATAGTATATTTTTCATGCATGTTATGCGTGATATTTTTACGTTTATCGACTACACATCACTCATTACTCAATTCATGTTTATGGTACATAAAATCATTTAATGCAATCTGTAATAACAGAATAAGACCCATGCGAACGATAAATCGTACAATAATATGAAACATTATAATTTACATTAATATCAAATACATATATTGATTTGAAAAAAATTCTAGTTGTACCAACAATACGTAGGACACCGGTTGAATCTATACAGCTCTTGAATTCGTAAAATTCATCGAAATTACATTGCAAATACGCAAATATGTTATTACTGGCATATTTTTTAGGTTTATCGTTGCTTTTAATGGGTGATAAAATGTGCTTGACACAGTATTGTTCATCGAACGAGCTTATAACTCTTATATCGGATATTCACAAACAGTATAACTATACCCCTATAGTTTTGTCATCCAGTACACATTATCAATGTAAGTAACACATATTAATAATAATAATCATATATACTGATATTATAATTTAAATCTATTGGGTATATAGGCACTTTCAAGTGGATTACACTTGCCCACCAATTATCGAAAGACTTGTCCAACAACAAGATATCATCTGCCACAGTTAATTTTGACAAATTGAATGAATTAATGTTACTTTATCGAGATCGCATTATGCGCCCAATGATAACTGTGCTGTTGGATACACTGCAAGACATCACACAATTTGAAATGCTATCGAAAAAAATTGATATGAATTATCCAGTGTGGTTGTTGATATTCACAAATGAAATGAGAAATTCTTCGTGCGAGTACTGCATGGCGCCTAATGCAAATAAATTCACATTACAATTTAATACTGAAATGTTGGTGTACTGTTGCTGCAATCGAAACACACAACTCAGTGAGTGGTGGTCTGTTGATGGCATTCACACTGCAATTAATTATTTCAGTTATTGGACTCGGGATACGGGGTTGGTACGTTCAAATCACAATAATATTTACAGTCGCCGATCAAATCTTGATGGCAAGAAATTAAGAATCGTCTATGTCGACGTAATTATCTTTCTCTCCAATTATATTTTGTTTGTATTTAATAAATTATTGATATCGCTTGTTTTTTAAATATGTAATGATAATCCGTTCAGAAATCATCGGCTATTAAAGTTGAGAAGAATGTGGTAACTGGATTTTTCGGGGATTTTCTCACCGAACTCAGTCATCTTATGAATTTCACGATAGTACCATCTATGTGCAAACGTGGTAACATTGTGAATGTATTTTCATATCATAAAGCGGATATTGGTGTTACTGAATTAGATATAAATAGTGTTAGTGATGAATCCATAAAACTTACATTACCGCTGATGCTTACTACATACCGATTATATTACAGTCAAGCGGAATTATCACCCATCAAGTGGTACGAATACTTTCAGGTATCGACCAATTCCAACTTTAATTACAAATATGTCATATTAATATTCACTTTTTTCATATTGCAACAGTAATAAATGTAATGACTATTCTAATAATTGATATTGTGATATTTTGATAGTTATTTGATGTGGAAGTTTGGATGGCATTACTGGCATTAATTTTTTCAACCTCTATCATTCTCACAGTTATCAAATATTACATGTCTACAAACTCATCTGCCATTTCTATCATTGAGAATTATCTCCATGTATGGAGTATCTTTTGTCAACAAGGATTGTCAGGTATATAAGAATGTGATACAAACATAGGTAACCCAAAAAATATATAATATAAAAATAGGCGATTTGATAATGTTTTGTGATATTTACATGGCATATGAAATCACACAGAGAACCCATCACACACACCGTTGAAAATTGCTTATTTTTCAATATGCCTGTCGGCACTAATTCTCTATGCAAATTACACTGCGGCGCTTCTGAGCTTTCTCGCTGTGCAAACTCCAGATCGCCGATTCAACACAATGTATGAAATTCTTCATGATAAATCATATAATTTAATTATTTGCAAGGATTCAGGAGATTATCAATACTTTAATGTATCCTTTTATGAACTATTTTACTCATTTTACATTTGATTTTTCATATATTATTGATGTTTTCTGTTGAATTCCTCAATTTTTCAATAGTACGCGAATGACCCCCTGGTAAAACTGGCGCTGAGCAGGATGAAACCAAATAATACATTACCAGTAACAATTGACGACGGACTTGAGCAGGTGACTATTACTATATTATCATATTTCAATGTAGCGTTTATAATTGAACGGTTGGTGGGTTGATAGGTTTGTTCGGAAAAAGTGGCATTTTTTGTGGATAAAATACGCAAATGGGCAGCTAAACCACCATCGTGCCAAACTTCATATGTTGACACAGGAATCATCTCTCCCATATCAATGCTTGTGTCTGTGAATAATCCTTATATCGGACTAATTAACTATCAGTACGAATTATTACGTTATCGCTAATAGTTTCGTGTAACTATATACCTAATTTTAATTTACATTTTAGCGTACAGAAATTCCAGCAAAATGGATTTTTAAAACGCTTAAAAGCAAAGTATGTGATTAAGCCTACCAGCGGAGCAAGAAACCTATATTTCCCTGAGGTGACATTACGAAAAGTCGCACCTATCTTGGCATTTGTCGCTGCTGGTATTATAATAGCTGGAATTTGTTTGGTCATTGAAAAGTTTTATTTTTTCTGCAACAATTGTTGTCTCAGCCAGTCACAAAGTTCAAATAATTTGAAAGGGAAACAATTTGAAGATTCATCTGGTACCGTTAAAGCAAAACGCAAAAAGCACTCTACACGGAAATTTAAAGTTAGCAATCCTTCACAAAAATTACCGTATCCTATGGGGTTTTCTTATTTATAAAAACAATTGTCAATATTTAATTAATAACATGAGTATACATATATAAATGAAGTAATCTGTAAAACTAAAATATTATGTATAGCAGCTTAATATATTTTGTCTATTCACAATGAATTCATATATCAATATGAGCATGAATAGAGATATATATATATATCTGTGTGTGTGTGTTTAGTAGTCGTGGAAATACAGCGGATATACCATTGAGCACGTGTTCCGCTTCCGTTTTTATACCGCGCAACGGAAGTGAACTTTGCTGTGTATGCATACAGACTTATTAACAAAACTACTCGCGTGTTTCCTTCGGGTGCTCATCCAAAGTATAAGTAAAAGTATACATAGTGATTTACAGTAAAATATCATACTCGACTGTGAACCCAGTGGTGCGTTATTATAGTAGATTAGTTATTTTTCAACAAATACTTTTTATAGGTATACAATTGAAGAATTTTAATTCGACGTACATCTGTAAAATACTGCACTGATGCAAGTTATTTTGCATACAGCAAAAACAAAATTATTTGACGCATGCGATATAAGCAGTAGACTTTGCAAGCAACGCACCATAAATGGTATCATGATCACTAGCCATGAATATGATTAACAAGATTTTTGTTGCAATGACTGAACGGCCTTGGGGGTGCGCCGCAGTTTTGTCTTCCCACTCTACTCTCGGACATCCATCCACACAAAACACACACACACGTACACACGCGCGCATATATATATATATACATACTTTTGTGTTTATAGGCAAAGTATTGCGGCGATAATACATCACAGCAATGTAATTGTGCAATCAATTAATACTTATACTATCAGACATTATCACCGAATAGTAAGGTATAATAATGGAATGAGTTATAGCAGCACAATTGTTTTTATATATGGTGCTATGAAGTGATAAACAATAGCTGTATGTACTTGAACTGAAGTTATTGTGTTGATGTATTTTAACGAGGATTACGGCTATACAATGCAAGTAAATTGGAATAATTCGCTGTTAAAATATCGGTCTCGCATAGTATAGATATACATTCACCGTTGCAGATTGCTATGCCCACGATCGAATAGTCGACAGGTATATATATATATATATATA
>CAJUYH010003004.1:8776-35643 GCA_910591685.1 Galerucella tenella
TAAATATAAAGTCCAGAATTTTCAATATGCTATCTCTACAATCTACATATATATATATATATATGTATATATTGAATATTATTATATTTTTTGAGTGATTCAATATAAAAAAATATAAGTTAAAAATAATTCATCGCATGTATGTGTATGAAATGTTACATAATAACAATGTCAAGTTATTAAATGTGGTGATTTACATAAATACATATTGAAGAAATTAAAAAAAAAAATATATATATATATATGTCATTGGCTTTATGAATGTGCGGTCGGTAGATATATTTGATGGTTATGTATATAACTAAGAGAGGTGGGGAGAGAGAGAGAGTGAGAGATTGAGAGAGTGAGTGAGAGTGGGGAAGACCGAAAGAAAGAGTGAATGAGAATCTTTAAGAGGAAAAATAATCTATAGAATAATGTGAGACGGGGAGAGTGAGGGAGTGAGGGAGAGAGAGAGAGAGAGAGTTAGCTTCTGTAAATACCCGTTCAAGTGCACTACTATATACTATTACAAATAATAAAAAAAAAAAAAACAAGCAAACGAAACAAAACTTTAATAGCAAAATTATGTCACATTTAATCGTTCGAAGTTGATTTAATACTCCGCCCGATTGCAATTCAATTTCTAAATTGTTGTTCCTTTAAACGCTAAATTGATATGGATATTAATTAATCATTTGCATAAATCATTAATATTTCCCTATTAAATAATGTTGTACAATTATACTACTATACAATTTCGTAATACTAAAAAATATATACACATAAAAAAATATATATAATTTTTCAAAGTCAACAACAAATTTGATTTTCATTTTTTGCTACGTTCTTCAAGAATTTATTCAACAATATTTGTTTTGATTTTCCATCTTGTTTTTTTTTTTATGTAGATAACAATTATCTACCAAATGAGTGATCAATTGATTGTATGATTTACTTGGACGATCATAAAATAAAAACATGTCTCACCAGAAATAAATTTAATTATTATTGTAGATTTTATATTGTTATTCGTTACATGGTTGAATTCATACGAAAGTATCGAAAGTGTTGAAGTATAAGCGTTGATGAATTTCTCTACCAAAACTATTGGCGGCCAAAATTCTCCCCTATATTTATTTGTTAATTTATTTCTTTCCCTCTTGCTACACCTCCACTCGCCTCTCCCTCTCTCTCGTTTTATTTATACATGTATATATATTTTTATTTATAGTATGTAGAAACGAATATGATGCATATGTTTGACTCGGTTGGATGGTCAATTTAATAATTGTCGGGTGATTCATAAACTGCAACGCGTGGCGGCACGCCACGATCATCTACATCTCTCTCTTCCTCTCTCATCGTCTCTTCCTCTATCTACACATTAACTCTACACTGTTCCACAATTAATTCATCAATGACTTGTATATCAGAGTGCATGAAAAGGAAAAAAAGTGTTACCTTGAATCTATCAAGTAACAATAATAAAAAATATAAAATAATGTGAGAGAAAAATAGACATTCGTAAAATTTTATTGGACGACAATTCTTATTTGACATTTTCAATATTGTATTCCAATTCTGTGCTAGTGACAAAATATTTTGATATATCAATTTTGTGACAATTTATTTTCTCATCATTTTTTTTATTTTTTTAATCATTTTATTTATTTAATCGGTTTTTATATGTCGAGTGACTTTATTCCCATCAGTCAAAAAATTGTATTCATATACCAACACCTTCTTCACATCCATTCATATATACATATATACATTCATTTATTTGTTCATACATTCAGCTATAAGTAAATAGAGGTGAAAGGTGGATGGATATAATTTTGAAAATAACTGGACAGCACGTCAATTGTATGAATTGACACTATATTGACTGTACATCATATAGCATGGCAGGCAACGTCGCGGTGCCCATAATCCAAAATAGAAAATCGAAAAATAAAAAAGTCATATTTCTAAAAATACCAAAACTAAAATAAAAGAATGAAAAATAAAATAAAAAAATACCCGAGAAAGCGAAATAATAATAAATGAATTTAAAGAAATATTCTCAATGCTCTAGATAAATGTTTTAACTAAAAATATCATTCGTAGTCCACCACCCGAAAATATATACGTTCATATATATATATATACAAGCATATGATACATACCAATCTTTAATTATTTATTCACAATAAATAAAACATAAATGGTAACATAGATAGAAATAGAAAAGAAAAATGAATAAATAAATAAATTTACAGAAAGAATATGAGCGAGTTAGAATTAATTTAAAACACTGATATCATATTGCGAACCGTGAATAATGTGACGAAGCAATTCGCAAACTCTTCAGATACATATATAATTTTAATAGGAATAATATAACCCAGATTTCCACCAATAAACCACATCCTATCCTGTATAACCAAAGTATGCGTGTGTGCATTATTTCATTGACATTTTACATAGAATACATATACAACTATATAAATTATGGCAAATGTAAAACAATGGGTGTGTCTCGCCTCTATAATGCACCCGCACGTTGTCGACACACACGCACACACACACACAGACTCATATATATATATATATATATATATGCGTATGGTTTTAAATAGAGAACTTCGCGATCACATCCACAACGATGATGATAACGATGATGATGAAACAAAAATGACGAAGAGACAAACTATGAAGATGAACAGTAGAATATAAAGTAAGTAATAATAAGTAGCAGTGGAGTAAATTTGACCCACTTAACGCTACTTAACGCTTACAGTGAATACGTTATGTTTTGCACAACATTATATCACGACGCCCCCGACAATATGTGCAAATGTATGTGCACACACATGTATATGAATGTCTTATTAGACGAGTTTTATGTAACCTCCGGTAATGTTGTACAGCCACTTCCTCATTCTTTACTCAATAATCACTTTATTTACTTGTCCATATATATATATATATATATATACATATTTAAATGTATGTAAGTCAATTTATTCTTTGAATTTTAATGAGAAAATGATAAATAAAAAGTTATATTTATTTCGTGTTTTACAGTTTTTTAATATTTCAGTTGTTCAATTCACTCTCGTATATGATAGTGGAGTTATTCAGTATTAATAAAATTATTGCGTGGCCATTTTCAATATTGTATATCACAGCAAATGATTGCAGCCAATCGAAGTCAATAACGGAAATTAATATTTTTCATTTTTTTTTTCTTTAAAAATCAATAGCAATTCGATATGAGATTGCTATACTGCGTATGAAATAGCGCACGTCAATTTGTAAAAATTTATAATTCATACTGCAACTACTGCTCTACAGTAATCACCTTATTAACTCTGTATATATTTACATAAATCCATCAACTATAGCAATATACATCCACATTGTCATATACTAATTCATCCTACATTCGCAACTAACAGTTTCAAACAAACAAACAAACAAACAAAAAAAAATACCGATAACCCCCGCATCTTCTTTTTCTGCAGTAAAACTCATTCATTAAAATCACATTTTTATTTCTCCATATGCGAACCTACCCTTTTTCTTTTTCACCTAACAACAACTATGAATCCGAATGAATACCAACCCGATCAATTAGAAGCTTATCATTCACACTGATGGATCCATCATTCAGTGAATATTAATATAGTCCACATATATCACAAAATAAACATATTACAGATACAACATACATCGCTACATACCTATATATATATAAATATATATACATATGCAGTACATTTATATATATTTGTATATATTTCCTCCACGCACGCAGTAGTTTCACTTTTATTACGCTAATCCATCCCCCGGAAAACACAACATTGAACGAATATAGATATAGACACGAATTCGCCTGAGCGCACGATATTGAACTCTCTGATGCCTGCAAACACTGCGTATGATTATTTAGGTTTCGATCCAAAATATATATACACATATATAAATATACATACATATATATATATTTGTTCATCTCCGTGTAACCGGAATCTATCCGGATACATGCGGAGAAGTGTGCGGGGATTGATTCACGAGCGATTAACTCACCGTCAAAATGCAACAGCGTAGGAAATGGTAGACGGAGATAAAAGGGATATATATATATATATATATACAAGTGTGTATGTGTGCGTGTGTGCGCAGAGGCACAGTGTGCAGGAGAATATAAATGAAACTGTGAAAGATCATACATTCAATTGGTTGGTGTAAAACACTTTGGAAAATATTGAATGAGCTTGAGAACGAAATATGTTTAATAGTAATATGATATAGGTATAAACATTAATAATTATATATATATGAATATCGGGATTGTGTGGATCATGAAAATGACAATAGAATTGCGTATAACGGGAGATAAGAGAGAAAGAGAACAGTGCAGAACATTTGTGTACCATTTTTAGTCATTCAATTTCGTTTCGTATTTTTGGTATTTTTCTATTACTTAATTTAATTATATTTATTGTATGATGTGATGTCATTTTTTCGCAGTAAAAATACCTATATAAAAAAATATTTATTAAGACGGAGTTTTATTTATAATTTGTGGTTTTACGTTCATTTTTTCTTTTTTTATTCGAAATCACGTATAATCAGGTTTCCAGTAATTTCAAGTTAATTGCAATTAATTACAAATGATTTTGAAATTATCTCAACTATATTCATTGATATATAGGTGAATCATTGTTTCCATAATGGGGACTGTTGTTATTTAAATATCGCAATCAATCACCAATAAAATTCAATAATATCAGATAATAAAAGGAAAGGTTAATGAGATATTTCTCAATAAAATTGTTTATAAAAAAAATTTGTTTTATTCTATGAAAACGAATCTTATGTAATAGGCGTCTGGTATTTTCACTGGCTATAAGTAATTCAAACGATGATACCACACACATCAACCTCATTATTTCAATGTGATTTCACGATTTTTCATTGAATAATAATAAATCAACAGTAAATAAATTGACTATAGAAATGGGAAGAATGCTCTACGTGTAACTTCATCAACTGATTTTTGTTTGAATAAAAATAACTGAAAATGATCTGAATGACTGATATATCGATGTATTATTCGAGAAATATCATATATCATGTTATTAAATGCTGTTAAATATTGGTAATTTCTGTTAATTATTCAAACCAAATGAATATGAATACATAATTATAACAATGATTTATTAAAAATTATGAAAGTTACGATAAAACGATAAATATTACTAAATATCATCATTTGAAACCCAACAATTTTCACGTGAAACATTTCATCTCTTAAATTCATATTTCGCAGCATATTTTACAATATAAAACTTTTTACCCATAGCAATTGAATGAAATCAATATTCAACTTCGTGCAACAAAATATAGAAGTAACGGAATTAATTTTATCAACGTGCACAAATCAACATTGGCTTTAAACACGATATAAAACACAATTAGTGTCACTAATATAAAAAATCTACAATAAATAAATTGAAAACAAAAAATAATAATTGAGAACATTAATGCAGAAAAATCGCAAGATGAATATTAAATATCAATTGAAGTGTATCGCAACAATTAGAGTAATTACACATAAAGGAAGTAGAATTCTATTTGATAAACAGAGTAGAAAAAAAAAAGTAATAGAAGAAAATATATACATTTATATATATGTGTACTTGTATATAAATACAGTATATTTATGACTTGCGATAACAAATTGCCTTGTCATTTAAAAATTAAAAAAAAACCTATAATAATATAATGAAATAGAAATCCGCAGACACGTGTCAAGAGCATAACAATGTCAAAACATTAATCTTTAATACGTATATATAAATTTCTATTTATTGACCTTCAAATACACGCATATAAATGCCGGGTATTCTCAAGCACGGTTAGGCATACGCCGATGTATATATACAAACACATACACACACATGCGCGCATAATATATATATATATATATATATAGTTTAATTTATTTTCATGTAAATAAACATGATGGCTTAACGACTGAAATATCTAATCAAAGAAAAGTCGACAGTGACTAGTAGCAGCAAACAGTTCAAACAAAAAAATAAATAAAAGGAATAAAAAAAAATTTTTTTTTTTAAATATAAATTAACAAAAATAACCGCAAGCACCCACATACACTCAAGCACGCACATATACATGCGCATTGCTCTGTATATATAGTTATCATAAATAATATTCCCTTTCTCTCTGACACTCGATTGATTTATACATAAACATCTGTGGCCAGATGCTTTTTCAATTTTTTTTTGTATACAATATATAAACGCGATTTTAATTAGATATCTTCATATAATCACACACACACACACACACACACACACATATAAATATATACATATTGTTATGGCATTTGTAAATTCAATCATTCAAATATTTCGCAATCACATTGCGGCTGTAATACAAAAAAAAAGTGGATTTTAATTGATTGAATCAATAATAAAATGTGTGAGAATATAAAATAAATTCACTTCACACATTAATTTCAAGGGAAATGTGTTATTCAAAAATTACACATTCATATAATTACTTGTGAATATATATATATATATATATACACAGCAGTTATTAAACATATAGCAATTGTCACATGTGGTAGTTGCAGGTGTACTCAGCGAATAATTTGTAACGGGAGCAAGAGAGAAAATGAAAGACAGAAATGCTATATTTGGGATGTCTCTGGCGCTTAATATTGTACTACAATATATACCGGGTGTTCAACAAGCATAATTCACAAAACGTTCATCATCCTGCTTTCTCTATCTCTCTCCCCCGGTTTCTCTCGCTCCTTCTCTTTCACCCTCTGCATCTTCTTTTACATTCTGGTACAGTAGCCGCCCTCTGGCTCTTAGTGCTATACTGCTGATGCCCTCGACGCTACCACCCCCCATCGCGAAAGCTTGATTATTAATGTGCGCCGGATAATTAAGTTGTTAATATTTAAGGATAGTACCGTGGTGGACTAAGCGTCGTGCGCTCGTGCAATAACGAGAAAAAGCCTGTGCGGAGCTCTCTATCCACACACTCACACATATTCACATACGCACACAGATACCCATTGCTATTTCTCTCTCGCGTAGGGCCACAAAGAGGAAAGAAAGAGGAAATCATAGTGCAAAAAAAAAGCTATATAAATAAATAAATTTATGTTCCATTTCTCTACGTTATTTTTTCGACCGGATTTTCTGCGCCGGTGCAAAAAAAAATTTTCTTTCCATTTATCTATTTTTATGAATACCAACATTTTTCTACTTTTTTTCTTTTAGTTTTCATCAGTTGATGATATAAGAGCGAAAATAAATAAATAATAGAACCCGGATGTGTATGAGGGGGGTCGCGTGTCCTGCATCAGCAGTGATGTTGCGTTGTAGAGGATTAAAAAAATAAAAACGAAAATAGTATAAAATCGTTTCATTTAATCTTGTATTGTCTTTTATGGAAATGAGGGGCGGAAAAATATTGTCCCGATGGAAAAAATGAATATATATACAAAAAAACAGAACGGTGAGTTGTGTGTTATTGAACGCACGTGCATAGGCAGACTTTTGCGTATCTATATGTGTAAGTGGCAAAAGTCGCCGGCATTCACATCGCTCACGAGTTCGTTCGTGAATATTATTTATTACGAATCAGCACATTATGATTTATATGACGGTTGGTGGTATAGTGCAATGCGAGTGAGACACATGGCAACCGTAACCCGAACACATCGTCTATATATGTACGATATATAATATATAAATAAACATACATAAATATTTATATCTATACTGATGTATATATTTTATATTTATCATTGTGAGACGCGTGTCGCTGGAAGAAATTAAACTGAATACGAATATACGCGATACCCAAGGACACAAAGAGAAAAAAAAAAGGCGAGAAAGAAAAAATGTATTGATAATAAATGATTATTTAAATATATATATATATATAATTATGTTTTAAAAAAGATTGCAAGAATTGTGAAGCGGAAAAACTTGTTGGACGAGATGAAAAAATAAATAATACTTGGATACAATTGTCGCGTGATTATAAATGTATATTTGTATGGATGTGTTTACGCGTGTGTGTAAAAGATAACGATCATGTGTATATATATATATGCTTAGAATAAATTTTACACTTATTATATACGGCATTGTGTAAATTATTTAACTGTTTAAAAATTCCGTATTGAATAAAATTAAATGAATAAAAAGATAAATGTGAATAATTGGAGACAAAAAAATTACCTTTGTGTGCGCATGTGTATATGTATTTATATATTAAGTGTACACATATATTGGATTATAGTGAGGACATACCTTGGCCACAAAGATCATGTATATACCGATGAAAAAGAAATACTAGGAAAATAATAGTTGATACATTTTTTTCTTCACTATCTCAATAATATTTCAGAAAATATTAATTAATAATTAAAATTTTAATTATATATATGTGTACATTTATGATTATGACATTCACCATTAATTAACTCAACACTTATGAAATGAATAAAAAATTTGTTTATGTATATATATATATGTATGTATGAGGAAGAGTGCGATGACAATTATCTTCACATATTTTTTTCTTCCTTATTTTTCGCAACAGGCTAAAGCAAATGAGTGATATGTCACTATGAATTTTTTACGTGAAACAGGCGCTCGTCGAGTGCACCACTCTAACATTTTTTAAGAGAATGATGTATATAGTTGTATATAGAGGTGTTGGTGCGAAAATGGAAGAATATAAAGAATATGAACAATGAGGCAAAGTTGAGAGAAAAGAAAAAAAAAAAAAGAAGACAGTATGTGCTCGGGGCCTGCGTTCTTTTCTGTGTAATATATATGCACATCCATCGTCTTCATGTTATTCTCAACAGTGAACAAAAATATATACATATATATTTATATATACAGCCGCCACTGTAAAAAAAAAATAATACAGATTGAATCGTAAAAGTATCGTGCTAAGTTAAAAATCTTGAGATATTTAAAAAGATGGAGAAGAAGAGAGACAATTGGGCGCAAAATAATTCACAAACAAATCAATATTATAAAGAATATCATTGAGTCTTTATTCAATATATTTTTTTGTTTAGAATAGAAATAATAATTTTAAAAACATAAACTTTCCTTTGCATTTTTAAAGAAAATCTATTAAAATTATTTCTCGATAGCAATTTTGTACTTTAAAATTATTCCATATAACTAAAATTAATAGCGAATATAATGTAAAATAATTTAAACAAAATAGCAAATTTTGTTTAACAAATATGAGGTATATTGTCATTAATTAAATATCAATTGATTATTATTTACATTTGAGTAATGTTATTGTACACAGTGAATTAAACCCGATGTGTATATTATTTCCATCAACGTAATATTTGACAATTCGACCACTTAACGATTTACTAAATTTAATGCATCAATTGATTATCCATAAATAAATGTCAGAGTTAAAATTGCGAAGTGACTTCAGAGTAATGTGAACTTGGCTGACAAACGATTACAACAAAAATTCACATAACCATTTCATCACAGAGTAATTTGAAAATCAAAATAACATAGTAATAATAAAACATTTTATTCTCTAATCTACGAAAAATGAAAAGTTTATAAAAATTTATTTTTGTAATTTTTTTTTGAAGTTATTATTTGTGTTGAAATTATTTGAACGAATAAAATTTCCTGCGCAGTGTTCACAAATGCTTTTTTTTTCCACTGTTGGTAACACAAACATAAATAAACCAGAGCAAAAAATTTCAGAATAAAAAATAATATAAAAAATGAGTTGTTAAGTGAGTGGGAGAGAGAGGGAGGGAGAAAGAGAGAAAGACCAAACTTGAAATGAAAAATTAATTCTCGCAGAAATACAATCGCATTGTGAGTTCTATTTATATTCCATGTTATGCATAAAAAAAAGTTTACATGTACGACAGAAATAGAAGACAAGAGACGTACATTGCAATGTATACTTTCAGTAATAATAAAAATATATATATATATATATATACTTACATATATAAATATATAGTATGCAATGTACCCAGCGTCAATTATATCCACAGAATAACTTAACGGGTCTCCCTTAGAAAGATCCACACTCTGAATGGTCTATTCAGACGTTTCGTTTGAGACTCTCGAGTGTTAAATAATATAAAAGGCCGCGCGAATTCTCTAGTAGTTCTCTTGACGGTCATGACGCAAATTCTACCCGTGTATTTATATATTCGCGCACTTTAATATATAACATAAAATATATAATCAATATATATTTATCCATATCCATTCTCAAACCAAGAAGAAATAAATATAAAAAATACATAAAAGGAACATGTGGATCTATTGAAGTTTAACAATTTTTCATTTTCAAAGCAAATGAAAAGAACCAAAAACTGTGATATCAAGTAAAAAACATAAGTCAAAAAGAAATCTTAAGGTGCATGAGACTTTAACATAAACCTCTGCAATAACCGCAGGTGCATCGCCACTGTCTGGTCTAGTCAACGATGACGCGACGAATGAAAAATGCTAGTGTGTCTGTGTGGCAAGAGAGAAAGGGAGGAAAAAATAGAAAAAGAAAAACGAAATACAGTGTACACGAGAGTTGGACATGGTCGTTTCAAGGGAGCAATTTTTTTTTTCTCTTCAGTGTTAACTTCCACGTCCCACCACCACCACCACCTGTCTCATCCGTTCTCTTTCTCTCTTGCATTTTATTTTTTCCTCCCTTATTTTGCCATTGAGAGACGCAGAAGTTGAAGAAGAGATGGGCATACGAAGAAGAAAAAAGGAGAAGAGGGAGTAAAAAAAAAAGGAAATATAAGGAGCAATAGAAAGAGACAGAGTGGGAATATGACAGCGCGGTGACGTCACCCTGAATATTTAAAGAGTGCGAGAGACTTCAAAAGAACACGTGTTACGAGACGGCGCTAGGACGTCGTTTAAATAATGCAAAGTCAACTTACTCTTTTTTTTTTTCTTCCTCCTTTATATATATATATATATTTTTGTTCTGTTACTATACATCAGCATCTCTCTCACTCTGTGTGTCATTCCACGTGCGCGCAAACATCAACTTATTTTTTTCCTTTGCCCACTTTTCCACCGTCGCTCAAGAGAGCGTAAAAAAAGCTTATTTTCATGTACCCCCTCTCCACCACGATTATGTATATGAGCTCGCTACCACCTGTACCACCCCGCCACAATATAAATCTTCAATTTCACATAACTATAGTGAAAAGCTAAATTTGAAATTTTCATTTACATTTCATTTCAAATTTGTTTATAAAATAATTATCCAGCGATATCTATCAATTTTTTCCCATATATTCAATTGGAAATATTTTCAATATTGCTCAATGTTTTAGTAATGCATTGTCGCTTGAAGCTATGTAAAAATTATTTGATTGAAATTATTATTGACGATTTGTAAATAATGAATACCAAAGTTAGTACGAAATATCTCATATATAACTTCTATAAAAAATAAAAATACAATTGACATATGCATTTTGACAGATAAGCAATACGCATATAGCTAAATACAATTAATAATTAATTAATTAACTCGAAATTTAAAACGAAAGAAAAAAAAATGTTTAATATATATTTTAATTTTTTTAAATTTACATCATTTTGTTTAATTAAAAATATATTACAATTTATGTAATATATATTATGACAAATATTTTGCTGCACATTTATATCACCCAGTGTAATGAATTCAACACAGACTACGTCACATTTCCCCGCACCCCGTTTTAATTATATATATATATATATATATATATTTGAAAGGCGGAAACAAGTTCAAGGGGTCGTTTTTGCGCAGAACAAGTTTTAATGCAATTACCAACGACTCCTGGCGCCTATCCACTATCTCTCTTTCTTTCTCTACAGTCTTCATCTTGCTCTCTCCCCACGCGCTCTCGCTCGCACTTGTTCACTTTATATTGGCGCCTGGCGTTTACACCTCGCACAACCTCGGTCGCGACTCACCGCACCGCGCTGTACTATATTGTGCTGCTGTGTTCTATATATATATATATATATATATATATATACATACATACACACACACACACACATACATCAACCCCTTGTTTTGAACGAAGGACCTGGCTTTTACCTCCCTGCTTTATCTCTGTATCCGCTTATTTCTTTTCTTTCTCTTTTCTTGATGTACTTTTTTTTTCTTCTGTTGCTGATTTTATTTATTTATTGCAAGTATATACACCCGTGATATTTCTATCTTATATATAATCCCATTCGCTCGGCTGCTTGCTGATGTCTTCCTCCGCCAATTTTACTTTATCCTCCCAACGATTTTATATATTTATTAGACGAATAAAAAAAAAGGTGGATAAGATGAGAAACTTGCCATTATCTTCCAATATCTTTATATAAATAAAGTTAAAGATATAGTTAATAATTTACTACCATCTTGCAATTTAATTTTTGAGTTGGGTGAGCTGTTGTTATACGGCGGAAAGCTGAAAATACATTGCATTGAACGCGCATTTTGACCCATATTGCAACATTTCGTATTGCGAAAATAAAAATATCACGATAAAAATAAACGTTTACCTATTGTTCAAATATGTAATATTGAATGGCATGACTGTGTTGAATCAGTATTCCACCAAATGATTCAACTCGATATTGTTTATTGGTAAAATAAAATATAAAGCAAAAATGGCCAAGTCAAACACAAACTTTGTACACATAAAAAAGATTTTTGTGGTGCGGAAATTTTTGTCATTATACACCAATAATCAATTCAAATTCAATTTTGCAATGCTAAACTGAATAGTTTCGCATGTGCATTTTTCAAAAAAGAATTGATGGAAGTTGATACATGTAATTTAAAACTTGACTGTTGACATGTTTTCTAATTCATTCTATTTGTTAAATGATAATCTATATGCAAGGAACCTCACTAACTTATCCATCATTTGCTCATAGATGTATATAAGATTAAATTAAATATCTATATTAGTCTCTACGGTCAATTCGTCGTCTTTGTCTTGTATACGTATTTTATCGTCGACGTTCAGTTGATATATAATGCAAGAATAACTGTCTCACTGATACACAAACCTCCATCATACTCTATATTGATTTTTCTTTATTTTCAACATTACTGACAATTTAAAAATAAAACAAAAATAGATTATTAAAATAGACATTGTTATAATATTTTTCATTTTATTTTGACGGAATGAAATATTTTATTACAGACAGTTCAAGTTTAATGATTAGTTTTTTAGTATCAACATTCACAGTCAACTCTAAAAAATAAATTTTTTTTGTTGCAAAACCTTCAACTATTCATAATAAAATTTTCGATTTTGTATAGTGAAATTTTTTTTTGATTGTTGTCAATTCTAATTTAATGATTTCCGGTTAATTTTGATTAATTGTGATAAATTCCATGATAAATTTGTTTTCATGTAACACGCAAAGAATATGTCAATCAATAGCAATAACTATTTATGAATTAACGATCATGAAAGTGATTTTATCATTTTTCAAAAGTGACGTTTGAAACAAATCCTTAAATATGAAACAACCATCTTTGAAAAACCTAATCACTTGTAAATTCACTCGATATTTTTAGAACAAAAACGATAGAAAAACAAAGAAAACCTTTTCTACAATAAACCACACAATAATGAATTACAACCGGCCCTTAATTCTCTGTCGATAGAATGAAAGGAAAATAAAAAAGCCATAATATAATATGTTTTCTTTTCTTATTCTCTCCTCAGTCTCGTCAATTTATTTTCCTACTAGTCATTCTATACACATATACAACATATTAAATGTAGCATTATTGCATGCGTATATACAGACGGGAGTATAGCAAAAGTGCCAGAGACAGAAACCAACTTGTATATGTATACACCTATATATATACACATATATAACCGCGGTATATATCGATCCCAAGATTAATTTGTAGTTCAGACAATGGGCCGCCATCTCTCGTCTCCGTTGATACGCCGGACGTGTATATACATATAATGTAACATCGTTTCATCTTCTTGTACTTTATAACTCTCACTGCACCCCTTTTTTCATTCACCCTTCACTTTATTCTTCACTCCTCTTCGTCGTCATTCAACACACATACTTAACATTTATATATATGGCGCATGAGAATTGCCAAGATTTTCATTAATAATAGACAGCTACGATTATTTAAATATAGAAAAATTCATTTGATTATTCATATCGAACAATTTAAATCAGTAAATAATTAACTAAAGTCTATTTTTTCAAAATTTGCAAATATAACAGTGTTAATCCTACACTTTTTATATATAAGAGAACCAGTGGAATATTTTATACAATAAATATTAGAAAGTCAGTGCTACTATGCTACAAGTTTTCCGGCCACTGTCCCAGTGTGTTAATCGTATAAGATTTTTTATTATAAATGTATTTGGTAGCAACACGCTCAACAATCTACCATTAACAAGGAATATCAGTAATTGATGTACACCTTGTATATAAATGTTTATATGCTTAGCCGACACCCTTCGCAATTCCTTCCTTCTCATTATCTCTTGCTTGCTCACTCTCATTGACGTTGCAACATAGGGGTAGCAAAATATTCCGCGAGTATCGTACCAGGTACGATTTGATCGCGTTTTAACCAACTTCTCACCCAGGAAGTACCAAAATAATTTACCAAACGTGTATAAACACAAAAAATTCCTCATCTACACAGTAAAAATTACCTAATATTAAATACTATTACCGTGTCTTATTATATTACTATTATTATTATTCAATATATAATTGCAACTTTGTCACTACAAACAATAATCGCTAATATTTTTTGTATCGTAAATTATTTCACATTACTAATTTGGATATTAATTTGATATTTGAAATTTTTTACTCGACAGCATTGGAATATATTCACATTAGAATTGCTCTATTGTTTCGCGCATGTATTTATATATACATATGTATGTAATATTACACATTAGCTCTGCCATCAGCAATTGACATCCTCAATTATATGCAAACTACAGTAAACACAACAGTATTTTCCATTTTTTGCTTTAAGTTTTTGTATCAAATAAGTATAGTTAAATCAATTTATGTCTATTAACAAGAAATATTGTTGTCAAATAATAAGAAAAACTGTATCACATAAACGTTTTTCATATTTGTACAAACAAATACACTATTAATTTTGCACGAATAATTAAATAAAATAATTGTTTGATTGGAATAGCGATTGGAGTTTGCTGGGTGATTTAGTAGATATATATATAGTTATTTATATGCAATTTAATATGTGTATTGAGGAGAAGAGTGCACGAAAAATGCCGAAAATAAATGGGTTATTGTACAAAATTGAACATATCCATGAATTTTAGTGTTCTAGATACTCTTATGGCTATTGAGTCCATTAACGGTCATAAATATATGCCAACAAAATTGTAGGGCGTATTTCGACATACAAAAAACACCATACACTCAGTAATATTATGTCTTTTACAAGGAGTTGTAAGCAAAAATGCGTGTGATGATAAATAATTGAGTTGAGCGTAGTCATTGAAAAATCATAAATGATCCATCGAAATTTATCCAATGGAAACAATAAAGACAACAATTTGAAAGTACACCCAAACACCTATATTATATGCAACTTATATAGATATATATATATATATATAAATCCATCTCTTGTTTGCAGTGGTCGCAAAAAAAAATTTATCGTAACAATAGTACCTTTATTATATCCCATATAGAAATTTATAATAACATTTTCTACCGACGGGATTTCGAATATAAAATGAAAAAATAAAATAATACAAAATCATCTCATCATCTCACGATCGTATACAGTCCAACGAATTGAAGATTTTATTGGCGCGGGGTGAGAGATGCGCGCGCGTGAATGAGTGAGTGATCGCGATGCGACAGAGAGGAAAAACGAAAGAGAAAGAGAGAGAAAGCGAAACAGAACAAGAGATATATATATATATATATATAAAGTGAGGGGACACACAATACACACTATAGGTATAGTGTGGTAAAGACCCGGGAGATCATAATCGAATATTCTCGAATTTAATTTCTATCGGTGCACCCGAATAGATATATATATATATATATAGCTTCGACTTCCATATCATCCACTGGCGTTTTTGTGACAGTCACCAAATCTAATTTGTCCGTACGCTATATACGCTCGATGGGATACTGAGCCCCCTCTGTCCTGCCTTTATATTTTCCTCCTCCTCTCTCTCTCCACTTCCTCTCTCTCTGTCGCTCTCATCGTTTCTCTGTGTCTACTCACTATCCTTGTACATCATGTGTGAATTCGATAGACATATAAATGGCCTGCGCACCGAAAGATAACTGCACCAATTCGCATATTCAAAAGACAAAAAAAAAAAAAGAATAATAAAAAAAAAAGTAAATAACAAACAGACTCACTCTGTATTCTTCATCATATGAGTGAAGTTTATAGTGGAAAATATGCGTTGCTGTAAAAATGTATGCCAAGTGCAAGACCATTGTATTTTTCGTCAATTGTTCTTTATCCTTCCCCATTATTTAAAATATTTACTGTTGATCACGATTGTTTTGAAGCATTTTTCATGTCTATCGGCCGGAAAGCGTTGCAATTTGTTTGACAATTCATTGATAATAAGTGAAATTATCGTTTTTTATCATTGAACGATATCACTAACATCATTTAACGTAACAACACTTAATTTTGTGATTTCACCATCAAATTAATTAATAAATTAATAGTAATAAAATACGTAAAAATGAAAACTTGGGCAATTCAACGCTAGAAAATTACCAAACAATTAAATTACGTTTCATATCAGTGCCTAACAGAACTCAAAGACAACCAACTGAATAAACTTTGATACATATAGATGCTTAAATAAATAAATAAATAAATAAATAAATAAATATATATATATATATATATATCTCGGAGATTGACGTTTGTTGTCGGTCGTTTATCGTCTGAAGGCTTTTGTAAAGAGAAGAGAGAGGAGGATTAGTTGCAATCTGCATATTACAAGGTACGTGGGGGTTGATTGTAAAACAGGAATGAGCGAGAGACAGCACGAAGAGACGCGATGCACCCGCGCGAGCGACAGATAACGACGGGAGTTATAAATCTCCTTCCGGTTGGATTGGGAGTGAAGCAATCTGCGGAATGGTCCCGGTCATCCGTCCATCAAGTCATAGCGTATAACATATACCTATATATACATCTGTATACATATATAAACTAATAGAAATATATATATATGGATGTTCAGGACAAACGTACGTGTCTCGTGCTTCAAGCGGGCGTGTATATATCTGCAGAACTGCGGCAGCATTCTACTATACATATATATATATAGAAATATTGAGGATGTGTATCTGTATATGTAGGTATATGTATGATGTATATATAATGCATATGCGATTGTGATATAGGAAGCAGTGAAACCTAGATGCAACAACGTCGCGTTACTCGCCCCGTATTTATGCGAGTTATTTCATTGGGAAAAGGCATTGATAGTACGTATATATATATATATATTTATATATATTTAGATGAGATAATTTCTGATTTACTGCGGTGCATCGAAATTGAGAGAACAACAGCACAAAATATTCGTGGGCAATCTTTGACAAACAGCTGCCATTTGAGAGAAGTAAAATGGGAAGAAATATAGTAGGTATAAATATACCTATACCTCGTTACTTTTTTTTTTTTTTTACTTATTTATTGATTGTTTGGAAATTTTTTATTGGATTTGGTTATTCGTTCTAGATCTACAACGGTGTATGACTAATTGTTCATTAATTTTTTTTCTTCTACCTTATCAATAATATTTATTGGTAAATTAGTGATAAATTTTTTTTTATATTTCTATTTTGAAATTTTTTTTGCGAATTTGATTAATTGATTTGGTATATGTTTTCTGATTTAACCGTGTTATTTTTTATTTTCAACTCTATTGTTAATTTAGTAGTATTGCATTTTGATATGTATACGGATTATATAGGAGTGAGTGAATATAATGTAATCCAAATGAGCGTCGCGTGTCGTGACGCTTCGCTTGGTCAAGTGGATACTGACCTCGGACATCCTGACTCTTTGCGTGAGTTACGCGTGTTCCGCATACACGTACACACCCGCACACGCATTATACACTGTTAAAAGTATTTTCTTCTAATAATCCCCCTACAGTAGTATTCTGTTAACACCATAGAATTTCATTTATTTTTTGATTTTTCATAATTTAAAAGTAATGGAAAAGTTATTAGAATTGTTGCTAAATCGAAATAAGTAAGCTCTTATTGATTCATACATTTGTCATTTTTATGACTTCATAAAGAAGAGATTAAAATGAATATACTGATTGATTGATAAACAGAAGAAATTTTTTTTATAACGTTCACATATGTGAAAAGGCATAAATAAAAATGTTTTTCGTATGATGTTGAGAGTAGCGGTAGGTCATAAAACTAATTCAGTTCTACAAGGCACCAGTGGGGAAACAATAAATTGATATGTTATATTTAGATTTAACTTCCGGTGTGGCCCGAAATGGCATTTATATATATATATATATATATATATATATTGTATTTGACTTCATTGGCAATTCACAAATTTGACGAAAAACATGTAGTGACTCAACGTCGTGAATTTCCCCGGCTCGGAATAATAATGAAATACTATTTATCATTGTTGTTAATTATTTCGATATTTGAACAAACAATTTTCGAAATTCAATTGTCAACAAAATGAAAAAAAAAAAAGGTAACTCTTTTTCTTCTAACGGAATCGATTTATTTCTCGGCATCCCACCGATGCAATTAACTTCAAATTGTACTGGATGATGATATATATTTCTTTTTATTGGTGAATGAATTCACAATAGGTATATGCAATGTTGAACAATTCAATGGTAATTTTAAACAGCGTCACAATTGTTGGAATAATGCTGATCAGCCAAAGTAAACAATTCTCAGTGTCATTTTGGTTTCAACACTGATGTCACATTACGCTGTATTATTATACCTACTGTTTCTCTTGTAAATAAAAAAATGCAGGATTAACACTGAATAGTGTTACACTATAATACCATTTTAGGTAAAATCACTACTAATTTGAATGCAGCGCCACTACTAACGCAATCGCAGCTATTTTTTGTAACCCCCAATCACTTTATCTCACACCTTGACAACATAATTCATTTATAGAATCAAAATAAAAATATTTGCGAATTTTTTTCATTCTGATTGAAGCTATAACAATTGTACAATTAAAATGTTGAACACACCTGTTTATAAAAATAATTTTCAATCGATAAATTTTTTTTTCATTTATTATATACCATTTTTTTCTCTCTTCCTTTCGCCTAATTTTCTATTTTTTTTTCTTCTTCGTTATTGCAGCAGAATTTGTTGAATCAACATACGGAAAGTGCGTACAGAGAGATAACGTATGTAATTTTTGTTTGGCACATACTACATGATAAATAGACGACACAAACATATATGTATATTATATATGAGAGAGGCGGCAACTGGAAATCTACGGACAAAAAGTGGGTCAAGATTTACGAGGCTAAGAGGTACTCGTCGGCGTGTGTATGCCTAAGAAACTGTGAGTAGAACGATAGAGAAAAAAATGAAACATAAACGAGTAAGAAAACGAGAATAAGATGAAAGAGAGAGATAAAGACATGCAAGAAACAGCGAGCGACCGAGAGGAGAAGGAGTGAGGGAGAGAGAAGGAGGAAGAGCAAAATGTGCTCATTACCCGTTTCGTGTCGTTGTTTTCAATTGAGAAATAAATTCTAATGATTTATTACAACGTGGTGCCTCCAGCCATTTGTCATCAAAAATATTTAACGTGAAAGTTATATCCACACGCACATACACACATATGTATATCCAAATACCACAATCATCATTAGATGACGAGTTAATTATTAAGAAATATTGAAAAAAAAAAAAAACCAAAAAATAAATAAAAGTAAAATAATAAATTTTCATCATTTTTTTTGTCTTCAAGTGAAGAGAAAAAAATACGATAATAAATTGTATATATTTAAATGTTATATGTAAATGAAAAATAACAAATTGTAAAGTCATCTTTACACGTATATGGAAACTATCTATTTCGTTCATTTTGTTTTACTTTTAATAAATTTATTTCCTTAAATAACATATACTTGAGTAATTTCAAACTTGGAGCCCCATACTAGTCGTCCGGGCGACCCACAGTTAGTGAAATTATATTCCAAGTATTGCCATTATATTTTTTTATATATCGTAAGCGCACGTTCTTGGTAAAACCAATTTTCAAAATATTTAAAACATATACCATTATATATACTACATAAGATGTCTACCACTAAAGTACCGGCCTTTATTAAAATAGACGGCGCATATAACCTGTCGTTCGTTCGTTGAAGAAATAGATACTAGCTGTATATATATATATATATATATATATGGATATTTTTTCGCGAGCCGCTTCTAAATAATATGCGAAAGAGGCAAAAGGATATATAACACATTGGAAGAAAAAGAAAGCAAAAGAGAGAATTGAGTCGTCCCCCTTCGGTCATCAGAGCGCCAAATAACTTTACAGAACTGAAGGTACCAATTTCCGTCCGTAGCATTGTCCTTCGAGGGACCACAAACACGACACACCAATAAAAAATATTAGATGAAAAAGTAGAGAAATATATTAAATGCTTTGCACGCAACTCTTTGCATTCAACTGCTTGCAAAATCAATAATTAGAAAAAGAAAATATTTGCGAAATATATTGATCAATTAAATTCACTTGAAATTAAATTTAAATGAATATACTTTTGAAATATATTTATCAATAATGATGATAAATGTTCATGTAATGAATCATCGTACATACGTAAATTCCTTCATTGAATATTTATGTATATGTGTACAATTAGTATAAGTTAGTGTTTAATAAAAATAAAATTTAGTCATAATTAGTAAGAGGGACTTTTGGTGTAGAAGTTTGACCCGAGAATTTTCAATTCCAATGGTAGGAAATCGAGAAATTGCTTATCCCATTACGATACGCTATTTATGCCTATCATTAAATATTATATACTTTAATATATTTAACTATACATCGTGATGAAAACTATCAGGACATGTCTACAGACAAGAGAGAATTTTTTATCGTACAAAATAAAAATTGATTTTAGTTATTTCTTTATTCCGCTGATTTATTTAAATTGGTTTCATATATATACCAATTTGAATGCGACAAAGAAAATGATAAGGAAATATATTGTTGTATTTTCTCTTGTTTACGATACAACGCACGATTTACTATTTTGCGCACCCTTTCTTTTAGCAGCCTTCTGCATTGGGGGTTGTGCTTTATTCTTGTACACTACTACTACTACCGCTATTACTCCCACTACTACTGCTACTGTTACTGCTACTACAAATACTCAATTGCTCTTCCTCTGTTCTGGCCTCGGTGGCATTGACGTCTACATCACCGGTGAAATAAATAGTGAAGAAAAAAAAATAAAATAAAATAAAAATAAACAAGAAAGAAATAAATAAATATAAAAAATTTGAAACGAGGCGGAATTAATTTTTTTTCTTCTTTTACGGATTTATCCATTTATCCTGCAGTCATATATTTATATATATTTCCTCATCATTTTCAATATATATAGATAAACACACGTTAATATGTAATCAATTTCACCTATTACCGATCATTTTAACCGATATAACCAAAATGACATTCTCCATGAAAATACAATTGATAAGAAAGATAAAATAATTTTCCGTCTCGATTAGTAAATATACATAACTGAATAATAAAATAAACAAAAAAAAAATTACATGCAAAGGATATTCCACAATTATTAAAATTACTAATGAAAAAGTTGTTATTCACGTCATTGCCATATTCAAATAGAGAAACGGAATATATCTTTTTTTTTCTTTTCACCCTGTATCCACTACTCGAAATTCAAATTCACAACGTCGAACAGAAATAATCCAACTACGCATTGATACAGCGGTTGACGGGAAAAAATCACTGACATTGAATAAAATTCATTTTTTCTCAATATCAAAATTGCAACGGAAAAACGTAAAGGTAATTTAAATTTCAATTATTTATCGTTTATCTAAGTGGTAAATGACTTAAAAATAATACAGCTAACAAAAATAATAATATTTGTCATTACTCACCCTTTCCTCCTCGCGAATCATCTCGGCGATGCCAGGCTTAATCTCAAGATCATCAACAATACCAGATTGACTAGCAATTATACTCTGATGATGTTGATGATGATGATGTTGTTGCTGCTGTTGATGTTGTTGTGCTTGATGATGTGCAGCAACGGCAGCTGCTTGTTGATGTTGTTGAACAGTTAATTGTGAAACGTGTACACCGAGATGGTTGAGAGAAGGGTGATGGCCACCACTTGATGTCACGTGAACTCCTGGCACGTGGTGTGACGATATTGGATGAGACGTTTGACTAACCGGTGGTATTATTGACGGCGGTGGTAATGATAGCGATACTGGAAGCTCGTGCAAATTTATTTGCGGTGTTACAGATATATTTGGAATATTTGGTGAACCCATTGACCGTGGCGTTGATGATTGCACAAGATTTTGTACATCGGGCATTATAATTGTACCATCGTGATCATCAATTAAACATGAATTGTGATCTGATGGGCTGCTATTGATACTTGATGAACGTTCATTCGATATACGACGACGTTTTTTCCGATGTACCGGCGGTGGTGCCGCGGTTGTTGCAATTGACGATGATGATATTGCATCTTGCATTGGTCTCGATGTCAATTCATGCTCATTATTAACGTCCGCCAATCCGCGAATTTTCAAACACTCAGCCACTTTTAATAACGGACCAATTTGCTCTTGCGATACATTTATCTCACCCTTGTACATAAATTCGACTGCTGCCTTTAATTCTGGCCATTTAATGTCTTTCATTATCACAATAGGATGATGACATGGATTGTCAAAGAATAATGCTTGAAAGTATGGGCTACACGCTGATAATACCATTTTGTGTGCTTTCACTGAATGACCATCGCACGCCAATGTTACATCAACAAAGCTCTCGCTTTGTAATAATTGATCAAAGACATTTGTTAAATTTGTTTGATAGTTATTCCAACGCAGACAAAACTGCTGAGGCGAACCTGCGCCACTCGGTTGTGTCATCGTGAACTATTTATATATAATATTTTATTTTTGTTTCTTTGCTTTGCTTCTCGTTTGTTTTATTTTCGTTATTTTCTCTCTCTCTCTCTCTCTCTCACTCTCTTTAATTTCACTTGAATTTTTCTTGTCGGTTCTTGTCGTTGGATTTGTTATTGTTCTTTATCGTGATGCTGTTGTGCATTAATGTTTTTACTGGCTTGTGTGTGTGTGTGTGTGTGTGTGTGTGTGTTTGTAGTTGTGTGTGTCCCTCGAGTCAGCGCCAAGGATGATTCAACGCTGGATCACAGGGACATAAGGGTAATCTGTAAACACACAAATTTCACTGTTCGATTGCTGTTCCTTTTTGTTTTATTTTTTTTTTATTTTACTACTCTGTGCGATTTATCTTTTTATGAAGGGATGAATTAATTTGAAAGGGAAAATCTTAATTTTTATTTACCCAGTTCACAACTCAACGTCTGTGTAAATAGAATAATCGCAGTAGCGCCAGAGCACGTGACATTTTTCATTCTCTCTCTATATAATTCAATTTATGTTCCGTTTTTATTTCTTACTTATATGCACACATATAAACACACGCCGTCTCGATTTTTATGTTTTATTTCGGCACTTCACTGACACAAAATAATTATAATGAATGGCAAAAAATGAAAATTGACGATAATTAAACAGAAGAGAAGAAAAAAAAAAAAAAGAGAAAAAGTAAATGAAGAATCAAAACAAAACGTTCGCACTCGTGTCTTGTCTTTCGATAATAATATTAATTTTAAACCCATCAACCAACAATTCCCGGTGTCACCTTGAGTTCAACCGCAATGTTTGTAAATTCGTGTAATCCAGTGTGTCTTATTTTACTTATAACTATTATTATTTTTGTTTTTCAATTATTCATTCAAAATCGTAAGTAATTTCACGAAACTCAACGCGCACACACATACGCATTACACACATTACATTTGTCCGGACACAGTCTCAATTTTTTTTTCTTATTTACAATTTTAATTCACGTACATAACCACGACGCGAATCCGAGTATTTTTATCCTTCTTTTTTTCTTTTTTTTTCATTTGCTATAATAAATATAATCTCAAATTAAAAAATGAATTTTTTTTTCATTTATTCATTATTTATCTTCGCTTGTTTATTTTTATTAATTTCTCATATAAATACTCGAATATTATTAGCGAATAATTTATTATAATAATAATTATTATAATTATACGGAAGATTTAAATATGAATATTTGCGCGCGCGTTTTAAACCGACGCAAAATAACGATACTCACTGCGTGGCGAGCGCGTCGCGACTGAGAGCGGCCCGCGCGTGTGTTTATCCGCGATATCGTCGCGCCGCTGTTGAAGCCGCCTTGAGTTGGCGTGTGGTGGCGGTGTAGTAGGGAAAAGAGGGGAAAGTTGACACTGGTATAAGAGTGGGAGCGAGAGCGAGACAGAGAGAATAAGAGCAACGCAGTGGACTGTACTAGTATAGTGTACTAGCAGCGGCGGTTGAGCGCGCGCGTGTCTTCAATGTGTTCGGCCGAACGCCCCACGTCACTACTGCGCGCATTTCTTTCCCCTTTCACCGCGACACGCCGAGCAACGGTGGGTCATGCGGGGGTTGCTCCGCCCCACCAAAGACCGCCCCCAGCCGCCTCTCCACAAATTCACGTATAGTGTAGATCACCGTGAAACATTTCGAAAATCACGCGAAATCCATAATTATTTATTTATATTTTTGTCTTTTTTTTTAAGTTGTATTATTTTTTTTTTTTATGGTGATTGGTGCATCTCAGTGTCAATTTTTCACTAACAAATAATAATTCGTAGATGTCACATGATTTTACTTTTATTTATACCATTAATGGAATAAAAATGATAACACAGTGGTTGATTATAAAAATGGGTGGAGTCAAAGTGGATGCAAATGAAAAAAATTATATTTGATATTGTGTGGAATTTGAAAAGACTTAACTCAAGTGTCACATTTAAATATTAGCAACTATTCATGTGTATAATATTAAATTTAGTTGTTTCGTCGTCGACATCCACTGGTTCAAAAATAAAATAATCGCATTTTGATTTTGGCTCAATTCCATCATATCCGGTGAAATCTGATTTGATCTAATGAAATATTGCACATTTCTATTATTATATATTGATTATGTATGGCTCATCAATTTGCACATTATTTGATCATGTATTGCTGCGAGATATTTATAACGAGACGTGATACAATAGAGATATAAATTGATTTTAATCCAACTTTTTGTGCAGAATGTAACTAACAAATAATACATTTATTGACACGACAATGTTATTATAATGTGTGGATTAAAACGATTCAGTCTCACGATATTATCCAAAAGCAAATATAAAACGATTTCATGAATATTTTCATGTATAACTGTAAACAAAATACATAATAAAATCCATTCAGTCACATTCACCCAACTCGCGCTGCTATGCATTGTACTAAAATCGATTTTCTTCATTCTTTTCGTTCATAAAATTGTTGTTCAAAAATACTTGCACTGTGCATCGCATCATTGTATGTAATAAATGTAGCTCAATGACAAAAATATTTTTTAGTGAAATTGAATTTTTCATTTACATTACATTAAAAATATTATTATAATTCACGAAAATTCCGAGCTAGCACTGCATTCACTATATTCACTACACAATAATTTCACCTATCATTAATTTATGATTTTTCAATAATTTACACAATAAATACAATGTTATTCTATCACTTTTAGCTGAAGTTCTGGTTTTATTTTGCAGTATTTTGAGAAAGAAGCATTTCAATACCAAAAAAGAACACGAAAAAATCAACAAAATAAAACTATACACGATAAACGAAACGTGTTTGTATGAATAAAGAAAAATAAAGAAAATAATAAGTCGAATGTTTCAGTGACGTTATTCAGTTGGGCATACCCTCACGATAACAATGTTAAGTTACGCTCCGAGAATGAAGATATAGTGGCCATAATTAAATTTGGGCTACAAAGAGCTGTATAGATAGAAACAGCGGGAGGAAGAGAGAAAGGTATACTCGCTGGAGACTCACCCATTTTCCGCCGTGACCCTTTGCTATACATATATATTTATCCACACACGCATTGTATATACACACATACATACACGTTTTCTCGAGAAATTGTCTATGAGTCTGTGCGACTGGTCAATACGAAATTTCTACATGATTTAATATACAAGAGAATATGAATTCCTAACAATGTACATTGAACATCAAACGTCCACTTTTCCAATGTATAAAATGGCGACAAATTTGATTCATTATCAAACAATGAAATAGTAACAGGGAAAAAAAAAAACAAGAAAAATCGAAAAAATGAAATGGTAATAGTGAGATTATCGAGATTTATCTTTCTTATTTGCATTTCGTGATATTATTTTCAATTCAATTAAAAATGTATCATTTACGATACAAAAGCGCTTTATCGTGAGAGAAAAAAAGAAAAATAATTTTCTTATCACTGCCCGATGAAACGTTAAAAAATAAAAAGATATGACAAAATAAAAAAATTTTCGCGCAATATTAAAAAGTATAAAA